>PVJD01003017.1:0-178051 GCA_004026545.1 Mormoops blainvillei | reverse complement strand
GCAAGGATATATTTCTTGATTTGGGGGAGAGGAGGAGGAGAAAGAGGGAGACATTGATGTGAGAGAGAAACATTGAAACATTGATCAGTTGCCTCCTGTATGTACCCCGACTGGGGATTGAACCCACAGCCTAGGGATGTGCCCTGACTGGGGATAGAACCTGCAACCTTTCTGGTGCATGGGATAATGCTTCAACCAGCCAAGCCACCCAGTTCAGGGCAAGAGGCTTTGAAGGTTTTAAATAGAAGTGTGGCAGAAACAGATTTTTGGAAAATGGGTGAATTTCAGGATGTGGGGGATAGATAGGTAAGGTTGAAACCAGAGAGATTAATTATAATGGTGTTTATTTCTGAATCTGCTTTCAACGTTGTCTGTCCTAGTCAGGGAAGATCAGTAGCATCATTGGCTTATCCATATAGGATGTTACACAGAGTGGAGAGAAAGAGCAAAACTCTACTGGATTTGGGTAAAATAAATAGCAAAATAGACAATGTTCAAGAGAAGATGCTTACCGTATGTGGGAAATAGGTTATAGAAGACTTGGTGACTAAGGAAATTTATGAATTCTATAAAGGTAAATGGTCACCCACTTTTGGCTACTCATTTTATCTAAAATGCATGTTTTCTCCCCCCTTGAGTTGCCAAGCTGAAGCCATCCTGAAATAATGCTACATGCACTGGGTTTGAAAAAGGGTCTCGTGTCCCCGTGTCAGAGCATGGCTTGTCACCGCAGATGGTGACTAACACAAGGCCAGAACTGTGAGCAGTGGTTATGGCATATTTTTAAAAGTTTTCCTTTGACTTTGACTTGTAAAGCCAAGAAATAAATAGGCATATTATGAGAATTTCTCAATTTTTCCCAAGGAGCTTCCCTTTTGTATTGTTAAAATTAACCAGAGCTTCTGTACTGTGACACAGAATTTGTAGGCACACAGTGATGGATGCTGTGTTCAAAGGAACTCTAACTCTGGTTGACAGAGTAATTGTTTGACTTTAAATCCAGGCAGATTATAGAGCAAAAACAACATCTAGTGGAAATGTCTTAATAGTTTATTTATTCAACGCTCAAGGGGAACTTGAAAATGTACTGAATAAAGAATGGAGGGGTGCCAGTTCTTTTTTGCTTCATCAATGGAAAGTTGGGGTTCACTGCTTGTGGCATGAAATCAGAGAAAAACAGTAGGATTCTCACTCTTCCAGTTGCTGCGCTCCCTGTGTTTTCTGCCAAGAGAAGTGATATCCATTAGGCACAAGTGTCACACATGGATATAGGCCTTAAAGAGTTAAAGAGCAAAGTAAGGCTAAATTTTGTCGCACTTACCAGCATTAACTTCAGTCTTTCGCTGAGGACGTGTACTGTGTGGGGCAGGACTAGCTGTGGACGATTAGTGTCATAGTAAGGAGAGAAGGCCTTCTAGGCAGTCCCAAAGATACTTATTTCTTGTCTGAAATCCAAGACTTAAAACAAAGCAAGACAAAGCAAAACTACTCTCTGGCGAAGCAGGAGCACACCTCTGATGAATTAAACAGGCACAGTCACGGGACCTGCAAACCTACTCGATCAGTGTCTGCACGGAAGCAGTTAGGAGGGAGAGGCAGAAACAGAAGAGGGAATCAAAGCCCTGCACTTCTGCGGAGCCCGGCGGTGCGGCTGCCTTTCGATGGAAGGGTTGGTGGTCCGCACAGTTTCAGTACCAGGGCTTTCTTTTCTTCCAGGACTGACTTCGTGATTTCATTCAGAGTATGTGATGGATTTTCAGATGATTCACAGATGTACAAATATTAGGATGAAGATTCGTTCCAAAAAAAAGTTAATTTCTGAGAATTACTTCCTTCATAAAATTCTTCTGGTTACAGCTTCATTCTCTTTTTGAGAAACCAGTTTTATATAACGTGCGATTTAGAAATTTTAAGGGTTCATGTTACTGAATTTTAAGAAATATCTACAACACTAAGATAAGGATATAGAGCATTTTCACATCCCAGTACGTTCCCTCCTGACAATTTCAGTCAATTTGCGCATCAAAGTGGCAACCAGTGATCTGATTTGTGTCACTGCAGCTTAGTCTTGTAAATTCTTGATTATCAGATAAATGCAGTCACGTACTACAGACACTTTTTTCTGTCTGGCTTCTTTTGCATTAGGTAATATTTTAAGATTTACCCATGTCATGGGTTTCAGTAGTTAGCTTTTTTTTAATTAATGAGTAGTATTCCATTATATAGATAAATTATGATACATTCATTTATTCTTTTGCTTATGGACATTTAAACTTTTTCTATTTTTTTGTTCTGAATAAAGCTGCTATAAACATTCTCGCACAACTACTTTTGTGGGTGGGTGTTTTCCTTTATTTTGATTGCATACGTAGGAACAGAATCATTGGACATGGAGTAGGTGCATGTGTGAGTTTGTAGGGAACCGCCAGACACTTCTCTGGAGTGGTTACTGTTTCCCACTCCTATCAGCAGGAATGTGTGAGAATGCCCACTGCACCACTTTCTCAGCATTTGGTACTGTCTCCTTTTTAATAATAACTCTTTCGGTTAGTTTGAAATAGTAAGTGGTATGTCATTGTCCTTTTAACTGGCAGTTCCCTGATAAATAAGGGTTTTGAATATCTATTTACGTATCTGTGTGCTATTTACATGTTAATGTGTTCATGCCTTTTTTGTGTGTGAAACATCTAAGTCTGCCATCTTTGTTACTGGATCGGTTGGATTGTTTTGTTCTTTTATTAGTTTATAGGAATTCTTTGTATACTCTGGATACAAAGTCTTTGTCAGATGTATCTATTGCAAATATTTTCTTTCAGATTAGGACATGACTTTTTTTTTTCCTTAACAGCTCGTATTTGCGATTCTTTATACTTCTAGGGCATTATTTTGTCTCCTCTATTAAAATTTTGACAATCTCAAGTTCGTGAAGACATTTTCTTATGCTTACTTCTATGGTGAATTACATTTTTTGTGTATGGTACGAGGTAGGGCTTGAAATTTTAGTTTTTCGTTTGTGTTATCCAGCTGTTTCAGCCACGTTGGCTTAGAAGACTTTTGTTTCTCCCGCTGAATTGCCTTGGCACCTTTGTGAGCATCACTGGTTTCACCCATGTGGTTGTATTTCTAAAACCATTTTCAAGTCTATTCTTAACCCAGTACCACAATGCTTTAGAGATTGCTGTAAACTCAGTGTACATCTTTTAATTTTGTTTTACTTTTTCAGACTTTCTTAGTGTAAGGTAGGCACGTCGCATTCACATAAACATTTTGGAACTATTTCCTACAGAGAAACTCTGTTTGCGATATTATTTGAGATGATGCTGAATATGATATCTTAACAATATTGGGTCTCCCAATAATCTATGATTTCTCTCAGCAATGCTAATAGATTTCAGTATGGAGGTCTTGCTCGCTTTTGTGAAACTTACTCTCCAAAGATATTTTTAATGGCTATTAAGGTATAGCTTACATGCTATGAAAGTCATCCTTGCAAGTGTATAGTTCAGTGCTTTTGATAAATTTATGCACAAGTCAATAAAAGATGATGCAAACATAATTTCAATACAGTTTTAGAACATTTCCATCACTCAAAAGTTTTCTCATATTTGTTTACCGTTAACCCCCTTTTACCATCCCAATCCTAGGCTACTTTATATCTCTTTATATCTACTTTGTATCTCTTTAAATTTGTCTTTTTAAAAATGGCTCTCATCAATAAAGCAACAAATGCTGGTGAGGATGTGGAGAAAAGGGATCCCTTTTGCACTGTTGGTAGGAATGCAGACCAGTGCAGCCACTGTGGAAAGCGATATGGAGATACCTCAAAAAATTAAAAATGGACCTGCCTTTTGACCCAGAGATCCCACTTCTGGGAATATATCCAAAGGAACCCAAAACACTATAGTAATTCAAAAGAGCATAAGCAACCCTGTGTTCATTACTTTGTTATTTACAGTTGCCAAGATACGGAAGCAGCCCGAGTGTCCATCAGTAGGTGAGTGGGTAAAACAACTGTGGGACGTTTACACGATGGAATGCTAGTTGGCCGTAAAAAAGAAGAAAATTTTACCCTTTGTGGCATTATGTGTGGTCCTGAAGAACATTATGCTAAGTGAAATAAACCAGTCAGTGGAAGATAAGTACCATATAATTTCACTTATATGTGGAATCTAATGAACAGACTGAACTAACAAGAAAAATAGAGATGGACTCATAGATAGAGAGCAGGATGAAGGATGACAGCTGTTGGGAGGGGGTAGGTTGGGGGGTCGAGGGATCGAGCAAAAAGGAAAAAGGACTCATAGACATGGACTGTAAAGGGGGGAGGGTATAAGGGGGTTAAATGGTAATAGAAAAATTACAATAAAATTAAAGAAAAATAAACTTGTCTTTTTAGATATTTAATATAAACAAATCATATAATGAGTGTTCTTTTATAGCTGAATTTTTTTGTTAACATAGTATTTTTTAGTTTTTTCCTCATTGCAACATGCATTAGTGGTCTGTTTCTGTCAATGGCTGAATGGAATTCCATTGTATGGGTATACCACAATTTGTTCATTCATTTACTAGTTTGTGGACATTTGTTTGTGAATGTTCAGCTGTTAATAAAGTTCTCAGTTTACAATGATAATCCTATTGAAAAAATTTTTATCTCTGATATTATTTAATATATGACATACGTATAGTGTTTTTATAAGACAATAGTAAAGCAGCTGTTTTGAGAGGGTCTGCTACAATGGGATTTTGTAGTAGGGAAGAGACATGGAGCTCAACCCCCTGGTTCGCTTTTCATAGTTCTTACTTCTTTGATGAAATTCTTCATCAATGCACTTTTTTTTTTTTTTTTTTTTACTTTTCCTATTAGAAATATATACATATATTATTTCACCTGGGTCTTCTCTCGGTCTGTTTCGACTGTTTCGTCTTTGATGGGGGCCACACAGCCTTCTTCATGTGTATATGATATGTAAAGTAACTGCAGGGACTGAAGTGAGTTATATTGATAGTACAGTGTGACACACTGCTTTTCCTGTCCCCGTGCTTTTAGAGGGTGGAGTTTTTGGTCCAAAGTTAGTCGTGGTTTAGGCTGTTTTTGCTTTTGGTAGATTCGGTTCGCCAAGATTCCAGATTAAGTGAGGGCAGGCATGGAAATCTGAGGGCAGATTAAGTGAGGGCAAAGCCGGCAGCAAGGCTTCGGGTCCGCGGAGTGTGTTTGTTCCCTTGCCCGCCGTTAGACTTCAGTAGGCCAGGTCTGTTGTCATTCTTGTGCTGTTTCTTTTTTCTTCTGAATGCCTTTCAGATTTTCTCTTTATTACTGGTTTTAAACAGTTTCAGTACAGTGTGCCTTTATATAGTTTTCTTTATATTTATCAACCTCGGGATTTAGTAAAATTCTTAGATCTGTTAGTTTATATTATAATTCCTATCAAAATGGAAAATTTTTGTCTATTTCTTCAAATATTTTTTCTCTACCCTGTATCACCTTTTTTTCAGTGACTTTAGTTCGATGTAAATTAGATGGTTGGAGGTCATTGAAGTTCTTTTTTTTTTCCCCTGTGTTTACCTTTGATTAGTTTCTATTGCTGTGTCTTCAAGTTTACTAATTTTTTCTTCTGTGAAATCTAATCTGCTTTTAATATCATCAGGTATATATATTTTTTATAAGGTCAGAGAGTGCTGACCTACAAATCAAAGGGTTGTTGGTTCGATTTTCAGTCTAGGGCACATGCCTGTGTTGCAGACCAGGTCGCCAGTAGGGGGTGCATGAGAGGCAACCACATACTGATATTTCCCTCCCTCCCTCCTTTCCCCTCTCTTGGAAAAAAATTAAAATCTTAAAAAAAACAAAGACGAGGTGGGAGGGGGATAATGGTGGAAAGAGGGACGAGGGACTAGTCTTACATATTGTAGTTTTATCTTTAGTACAGTTTGGGTACTTACCCTTCGTGTCTCTTCCTCGTTTCTCTTTAGTGCTTGTAATTTTTTTTCTACCTACATGAACAATTGGCATATAATTCTAATAACTGTTAATATTCTTGTCTACTAGTTCTATCATTCATGCCATATATGTACCTATTTTCATTGATTCATTTTTTTCTTCATTATGATCTTTATTTTTTGGATTGTTTAGATGTCTCAGAATTGCCTGTCAGATGACAGGCAATTTTACTTTGTCGGGATGCTGGGTGTGTTCATATTTCTGCTAGTATTATTGATATGTGTTCTGGGAAACAGTTATAAGTTGCTTAAAAACCGCTTGATCTTTTTGAGGCATACTTTTACGCTTTGTTGGGAGACACCAAAAAGCTCTTGTCTAGGGGTGACTTTCTCTCACTACTCCAGCAATCCCCTTGTGAATGATGAGATTTTTCTTCTGTGGTTGTGGGAATGTGAACTACTTCTGGCCTTGTGGGAACTCTGGGAGTTTTTTCCTCTTTTCCCTTTGAGTGGTTGTTTCCCAAGTCTTGGGTAATTTCTTCACGTGCATACTCTAATTCGTACTCAGATGAAGACTTGAGGCAGGTCCACTGCCACTCTCTTTCATTGAAGAATTCTCCTACTCAGTACATTGCCACTTGAGCTCTGGTCATATTGGCCTTCCCAGTAGCCCATCTACGCCCCCTCAACTCTAGGGAGGTACTGGGCTTGGGCTTGGTCCCCTGTTCCTTGCCCTGCATCCAGGCAGTAAGGTGGGACAATTGTAGGCCTCCCCTCACTTGTTTCCTTTTCTCACAGATCATTGTCTTCTACTGCCTGATAGCCTATGTCTCGAAAGCCATTGTTTTATACATTTTGTGCATTTTTAGTTCAAGGGAGAGGATGAGTGCAGTCCTGGTTGCTCCATATTGGCTTAAATGGAAATAGATTTTGATATAATTTCATATGCATAGAGAATTTTCAAAAAATATTGTAAGGTATCCTCATATACCTTTTACTCATTTCCACCAAGTTTTTATATGTAACTGTTTGCACTCACTCACTCGCTCTCTCTCTTTCTCTCCCCTCCCCGCCCCAGAGATATTTTTGAAAGCAAGATCAAGACATCATGTCACTTTGTACTGAAATATGTCTGTGTATGTATACTAAAGAACATGGGCATTCTCTTATACAACCAGGTTAGAGCTATAACCAGGAAATTTGATGTTAATACAATACGGTCATCTTATCCTTTTTATCAATTGTCCCAATAATGTCCTGAATAGTAATTGATAGTTTCCAGTCCAGGATCAAATCCAGAATCCTGTGTTAAATTTAATTGTCACATATCTTTAGTGTTTAATTTGGAGTGGTTCTTCAGCCTTTCTTTGTGTTTCTTGACCTTGAGATTTTTGAAGACTTGAAGCCATCTGCTTTGTAGAATCTTCCTTAATTTTTATTTGTCTGATGTTTCCTTATGATTAGATTCAGGATATGCATTTTTGGCAAGAATCCCATTGAAGTGAGAGCATGTTCTCCTCAGTGAATCTTATTAAGAAGCACATAATGTAAGTTTGCTCCCAGACTGGCTGTGTTAGCTTTGATGGCTTAGATAAAACAGTGTTTTCTAAGTTTCTCAACTTAAAAACCTTCCCTTTTATAATTAATAAGTAACTTTGGTGAAATATTTTAAAAATATATGAATATACAGCTGTCATCAAACTTTTACCTACCAGTTTTAGCATCTAATGGTTTTCCAGCTCCATCAATCTTCTCATATTTATCAGTTAGATTCTACTATAAGGAGAAGCATTCCTTGCTCCGTATTTATCTATTTCTATGATGAGAGACTCATGGAATTTTTAAATTTTATTGATGGATTATGATGCATTATTATCATTGTTTATTTTAATACTCAAATTGCCTCAGAAATTTTAAATCTATCAAAAGCCACAGAAATATTTTTTGTCATAATGGGTTGGCTTCTGTTTGTCTTATTTCGTCTTCACCTCTCCTAAAATGCTTTCCGCCTCCCTGCTTCTGGTAAGACTTTATTCGTGATTCAAGGTGCGCACCTTGAGCTCCACTTTGCTTATGAAGCATTTCTTCTGTGATCAGATTTGACCAGTGGAGAATCACTTTAGCTGCTCCTGTGATCTTCTGATAAGTGTTCATGTTTCCTTGAGTATTTTCTTAGTTTCTGGCATAATGGGATACTTCAGGCTTTGCTTATGCTTTCTTTGCCCTGGCCCTGGAATCTTTATTTCTCTAAGGGGTCATTGGTTCATAGTAAGAATAATAATATTTAGAAACCAGGCTATGGGCACAGTGTGTGCTTATTGATATTCCTGGTGTGGCAGCACTTCTGAACACCCGCCCCTAAGAAAACATAACTTGAAAATCAGTCAGTCAGTCAGTCTCTCCCCACCTTTTCCGTCTCCTCTCTTTGCTTCCTCGTTTGCCCAGATCTGTCTCATTAACCCAGGAAGACCGGTAGGTTCTGTCTGGGTTCCTCCTTTATGTCCCACAGCCAGAAAACTCTCTCCAGGCAATTGGCTCGAGCATTAACAGGGCTTACCTCATTTGTTTCTATTCTCTCAGGGATCTCTTTTACTCACTGATTCAGATCTGATGTCTTGAAAACCACTGTTTTATGCATTTCCTGCGGCTCTCAGTTATTTCCGGTGGGAGGGTAGATCTGGTCCTGTTATTCTCTCTCTGTAGAAATTGGGGGCCCACCTGTCTTTAACATTTTTTGACTAAGGAGGAAAATGGTGGAATAAAGAGACCCGAAAGTCCATACCTTCAAGAAGTCAATAAAAAACATTCAGAGACTGTCTAAACCCACATTTGAGAAACTCCGGGAACTGATAGAAAGCTTGTAGCAATGTGGGAAGATTTACTTAGGAAAACCCAGGTAATCTCCGTCAGTTCGGTGAGCTTTCTGGCGTGTGACCTTGCCCCGGACCCCTCCCCTACTCTTCGGCTCAGTGGTTGCCTTGGAAATAAAAGCTTGTGTTCTGGTACCGGAACCGAAGGGAGCAGAATGGACTTCAGTAGCACAAGTGTGCAATGGTGTGACTTGCCTGGTACCTTCCGCATAGACCAGCTTGAACACAGACCTGTCCTAGCGCAATAGCAGCTACCCAGGGGGGCGCTCTCAAAAACTTAGAAAAAGAGAAGAAGTTTAGATGATTCTGTGGGGCCTACAGTCCCGAAAATATTTACTCTCTAATTCTTTACAGAAAATACTGTGACGTCAGCTCAAGGGCTCAGTTCTTGTTTCTCAAGTATGCGCTTTCGGCAGTTAGAATAGAGACGCTCAGTGAGGTGGTGCCACCCTGGCTGGGCTCGGCTGGAACTTCAGCGTCCCAAAACTGCATGACCTCCATTCAATTTTTCCCCTCTGTAGCAGACACTCTCTGATGGGCCTTGTGGGATTTCGCCTCATGCAAACTCCGCTCAGCGCTCACCTAGGAACTGCGGGTGACCTTCTCCGCAGATCTTGGGGCCCTAAGGGTGTGCCGCTCGTCCCTGTTACAGAGCCTGACCCACACTTTGCAGCTGCCTCGGCCACCGTGACCTCCGACCGCAGCCTCTGCGGCAGTGAGGCCTTGGCTGCGCTCTGATGGCACCTCCCTGCCCCGTGTTCCGCCGACGGAGCTGCTGTGAACACGGGCTCCGTTCAAGCGTTTCCCTTCTCTCACGGTTCTGCTCCGCCTGTGGTCTGTGCCTGCGCACAGTTGCCTCATCTATTTTGTCCGGTTCCATGGCTCTTTAGGATGGGACGGCAAGTCGATTCCAGTTACTCTAACTCGACCTGACGGGAAAGCCCGGTTATTAAACCTTATTTTTCATGCAGGTATGAGAGATGAGGACTTGGCCCTAAAAGAGGCCAATGGCTGGGACTGGCAGCACCCCTTGCCCGGACGCTCGGTGCATGTAGGAAGTAGGAAGCCTTAAAATGCCATAACGTTAGTGAAAGTGCACATTACAAAAGCAGTCTCCCTGGGATCACAGAGAGGTGACAGGAGCATCTGTATGTCTCATCCTGGCCTTTGGGGGAAAAAAGTATTTCCCGATTTATTTTACCCATAGGCCTGTAAATCACAGGAGTGGGTAGGTTTACACTAGGCTCTTGTCCTGCAAGATGGCAAATTAAGAAATTAACATGAAATTCAGTCCCATGCTTGTGATTTTTTGGATATGACTGGCAGAAGCAAATATAGAACCATTCTTGAGGAATAAATCCTCAACCTTGGCCGCACTGGATTTCCACAGATAAAAGTCTATTAAAAAAAAAAAGTCTGTTGAAGATTGAATCAAAATGCAAATTACGTGATACAGGGAAACATTCCGCCATACGCAAGAGTCAGCAGATACAACAAGCATCAGGGAATCGGGTTGTTAAGCACTTCAGGTTATTGAATAATCTGAGAGGTCTGTCTAAGATGATTAAATGAATGAAAGGAAAAAAGTAAAAAACAAAGGAGCAAGATGCTGCAAAAAGACTTAAGTAGTTTCTAAAATGAATTAGTTAAAAGTTATAGATAACAGTAGTTATATAAGATAAAACTTAACAGTTTGGTTAAGTGGGCATATCCTTCTTAGCTGAAGAGAGAAATATTGAAATGCAAAAAAGTTTCTCAGTGTGTTAATTTATCTAAAAAATGTGGAAGACAATTTGAGATTTGGAGAAGAGAATATTTTGTTAAATAGTATAGATCTAACACCCCTGAAAGTCAGTAATATTACAATAAATAAATTTAAAAAATGGTAAATCTGAACAAACAGATTTAGGGAGGAGTTGGTTGGTGAAGAGAAATTTTAAAAAATTTGGACACATAAAAGATGATGGGTATTAGTGAATTTAGCGCCCTAGAGAAAGGCAGTGTGTAACTAATGCAATGGAGTAAGTCAAAAGGAAGAAAGACCATTGACACCACAGGACCCCAGAGAGCCTTCGGACTTGAAGGCATCACGTGTGTCTGAGCCTGAGGGTGGTGGGGGCCACACCCAGGAAAAACCTGCAGCATTGAAAGTCTGGACCCAGGAGTGCCAGGTGCTGCCGAGGTTGGGTGTGAGTGCCGTACAGAATGCCTCAGTGAAAGTCTACAGTGGATGAGGCTCCCACCTCAACTACCCATGCGTTAGGGCTCCTCAGATACTATGCGGAAATACAGGTCATGTGCCTCGTGCCTATGTCCCCCTGTCCTCAGCTGTAGGGTCAGTGGGGAGTCCAAGAAGTATGTCCTGCACCGTATCTCCTGGCAGCCTCAGCTACTTCAGCCTCCTCTGAACTGAAAGGTGAGCTTTAGCACATCCTCCAACATGGCAGATGTCAGCAACTCTAGCTCTCGGTTCTCAGCTTATCAATAGAAGTTGAGCCTTGGTGAGCCGAAGGAAAATCAGTTTTAGGCATAAAGCTGTTATAATCATCTTGTAAAATTCTTTTTTCTTTTGACATGTTTTAGTTCTTTTGTTACTTGTTCTTCTTGTTGTTCTTTCTAGGTGTGAAATTTCTGGTTATGAGATAAACAGTTGTAATAAAGTATCAGATCTTTTCCCTAAGTGGTTGTACCATTCAGCATTCCCACCACAGTATGTAAGAGTTTGGGGTTGCCAGTGTTGAGTGTGGTCTGTCTTTTTAATTTTTAACAATTCTGGTAGTTGTATGCTTTCATTTCATGATGGTTTAAGTTGCATGTCCTTGAGGACTAATGATATTGAGCACTTTTCATGTGTTACTTTTTTTTTTTTAAGGATTTTTAATTTATTTATTTTTAAAGAGAGGGGAAGAAAGGGAGAAAGAAGGACAGAAACATCGACATAAGAGAGAGAAACATTGATCTGTTGCCACTTGTATGTACCCCGACCTGGGACTGAACCAGCAACCCAGGCCTGTGCCCTGACCAGGAATTGAACTTGTGACCTTTTTGACTTGTGGGATGATGCCCCACCAACTGAGCCACACCAGCCAGGGCTCATGTGTTTTCATATTGAAGAATATATCCATCGTTTTTACCGGTTTTGCTGGTCTTTTCCAACACTAACGTTTGGCCTTGTCATTTTTTCCCTACTGTTTATGTTTTTATTTTCTATTCTTATTTTGATTACCTCCTACCTTAACCTTATGACCAATTGTCCTTAACTCTGCTGTTGTTTATGTAGCAATAGATACACCTCACAATTATTTTATAATAATCAAATGAGAAAATACTAAATACTTAATACTAAATAGGTGGTATTCGTTTTAATTATTACAGAGACTTCTCTAGTATTTCCTATGAGGTTTCTCTACATTTTGAGTTAACAACGATTGATATTATGCATTTTCTTTCTGTATTTATATAGGAGAAATTTTAATTAGGTGGAGAACAACAGCTTGATATTTTAAGGTCTTTATTGGAAAAATGACTGATATTTATAAGGCATGTTACATTCCAGCTGGAAACAAAGCAGACACTGCCTGTATCTGAGTGTGACAATCTTTCCCTAAACTGTAGCTTCAGTTGCTCTCTGTCTGGGGAACACCTTTTCACTGAACTGTGCTGGGCTGGCAGCCCCGTGGCATTCATGTGTTTTGAATGAGATCAGATTGGGTTCAAAAAGAGGTAGGGATTTATAGGACTCAGTATTTACGGCAGCCTTGAGTAAGAGGAAAAAGCCAAAGACGAGGGGAAGGTCAGGAACGGGGAGGTGGGATGGGATTACTTCTTGTTGAACTCTAGCTGCATGACAGGCCCATGCTAGGCACTTCATGAACTTCGTCTCTGATGCTCCTGATATTATGGGACATAGATTACTAATTTCTGTTTTGGAGAAGAGTATATTCAAGGTTACAGTGAGGTACAAGATGGGATTCAAATTCAGTGCTATAAGACCCCCCAAACCTATTTTTTAACACTGTATAAAGCTTCTATAGAACCTTCCACAGTAAGGTGGGAGCCATACTTGGTTTCAGACATGAGTGTGGTGTCAGCCAGAGTACTGTCTAAACAGACGTGGTAACACTCACCTGCAGCCCTGGGCCTTAAAACCTGCTGTAACAAAAAGTGGGGAGAAAGCTCTACATAAACTCAAAAATTCCCTCTTACGGAGGAGGGGCAGGAGGGGTATATACCGTAAAACTACGGTAGACGTTCCAGTTTATGTTTTGATGGAAGGTAATGAGGGCTGAGGGAGTTTTAAAAGCCCCCAGGAAAGTAAAAGTTGACTCTGCTTTATGCACAAAGTAAAGCTAATATTTGTATATTTCATTTCTCTTGACGTAATTTTGAAATTTTGCTCCCATTTGGGAAACACACACTAAAATTCAAGGCCTTGAATACAAGACCTAATAAAACAACTCTTAAGCATCCTGACATTCACTTCAAAGAAGCATTTTGTCTCTGTCAATATGCAATCCAGAGTGATTGAATTCTCAGAGGAATTGCCTGTGAAGATCGGCTAAGTGGGTAATCCGTCTACGTGATCTTTCCCAGTTCAATAGAAGCACACTACAAGACCTGCCTCCCAGGGGCTGGGGGTCGGGGTGGGGGTGGCAAGTGCCTCCCAGCCGGGCCGTGGCATGTCCTCTTTCTCCACTTTCCCCTGTAGCACGAAAGGCAGGAAAATGGCAGAGGGGACAGCCATTTGCCACGACCTCACATGCTGAGTCTTCCCTTACTTTTAATCACATGCTGTCTTTCTCATTGCACACTGACTCCACAGTGGCTTTGTCTTTTCATTTCTCTCTCAGCTTCTCCCCCTCTCCTCTCTCCTTCCCCACCCCCCTGCACTAGGTTACCTTTGGCTGCTTTGATGAGAGTTCTCAGTAAATGACTTCAGATATTTCTTGACTCCGTTGGTTATAATCTTACTCTAGAAATAATTGCTAGAGATCTCAGAGGCTGGAATTCTACAGGAAGCTGCTTTATTAGACTTTCTTTTTCAGAGATGGGATGAGCCATAATTCTTATTCATTCATTCAACAAATATTTTATATCACATTGGGCACGGTTCTAGGTTCAAGAATAGAGGAGTAAAAGTAAAAAGAAAGAAAAACTATATCCACTTGACCCTTGAACAATGCAGGGGTTAGGGATGCTGACCCCCCACGCAATTGAAAATCCATGTGTAATTTTCGACTACCCCCAAACTCAACTACTAAAAGCCTACTGTTGACTGAAGCCTTACCAATAACATAAACAGTCCATTAACACAGACTTTTTTATGTTATATTCTTATGATAGAGTACCAGAGAAAAGAAGAAATGTTAAGAAAATCATAAGGAACAGAATCCACATTTATATTACTATACATTTTTGTTGAGAAAGTCTGTGTAGACGTGGACCCACACAGTTCAAGCTCATGGTCTTCAGGGGTCAACTACACACCCACGTAGCTTCCATTCTTGGCAGGGGTTGCAGAGGTGTACATTATTTACAAAGTAAATTATATACTATGTTGAAGAGGGTAAGTGCTGTGGAAAAATAAGGGAGAACAAGGAGGATGGGAATGTAGTAAGGTTGCAATTATAAAAAGGAGTTTCCCAGTTGGTCTTGGCTGAGATGGTAACATTTGAGCAAAGCTTGATGGAAGAGGAGGAGAGGGAGTAAGTTGTGTTTCTCCCTGGGAAGATTTTCAGAGGAAACAGCAGGTGAAAAACTCCCTGAGTCGAAGTCCCCTTGCACATGTGATGAAAAAGCAAGGCGGTCATGCAGTTGGAATGGAGCAGGCAGTGTGAATTTCCTAGTAAAGTTGCTATCGAACTTTTATGGGGAGTTTCTCAGGTGTTCAATAATCATTTCCTGATACTAAAGACATTTATTGATTCCAGAGACATTCCTAGATGAGCTCTTACAAGGTCAGAAAGTACACAGGCTGCTTGCACCCAAAGGAGCACGTAGCTGGCTATTGTAATACTGTGGAAGGGTTAGGCCGGTGCAGATAGCAGGCCGACCACCAGCACTTTATCAAATGTTTGCACATAAACACATGGAAACCAGCACTCAGAATGTCAAGTGCCTGCCACTTGAAACACTTGCCCTTATCTTGGTAAACATAAGCGTAAGTTAGTAGGTGGCACAAAGCTTTTCGAGATAGTTTTCTTTAGAACTCTCTGCGTTCTCCGTTGCACTGCTGCAGAGGACAGGCCCCTGTCTTTGCCATCTGTTGTAGCTGGCGTTTAGCTCCATCGGGTTGCAGTGTGCAGCTGGATCAGGTGGGCTCGAAGGAGAATGGGCTTCGATGGGATTGTAAGTGAGAGTGTCAGAAGCCCTCGCCTGCCATCCCCAACTGCTGCTGTCCCTGGAGACGCCAGTCAGGACTGTGTCCACTCAAGCTGGGGCAGGCTGTCAAGTGTGTTAGACTGGGCCGTGCTTCTGTCCGACCTTCCTCTGCCACAAATCCATTTCCCCCTTTGTAAACTACTTGTGAACAACCTAAAGGACTCATCTATTAAGAATGACTGTAATGACTCTTCTTGACTCCATATACGTATATTTTTAAATACTGGTAAATCTTTTAAATTGACAGAAAAGAGCAGACTATGCTCATTTCCATGTTTAATATCTGAGAACTCAGTAAGTGCCACACTTAAGAACCTAATATTAAATATGCCGTATAGGCCCTAGTAAATTTTAATCCTAAACTAAAGTGTCCCTCTGACCAGTGTCGCATGGGAGCGTCCACAGCTTTTGTTCCGCAAGCCGCTGACCCCTTCGGGCCCAATTCAGAAACGAGAATCAGGAAGGGAAACTTCTCAGGCTGATCAAACCAGACTCCTGCGGAAATAACCGGAAGTTAGCCCGTCGTGACTGCCCACGGCCACCCTTCCAGAACTGCAGCAGCCCCTCACGTACTGCAGGTGCCGACCCTGTGCCTTCCAGTCAGCGGGCAGGCTCGAGAGACCTCAGACTGGGATTCACAGTGGGCTTGTGGACTGTAGTGTTGGAAGCCTTAGTTATACCACAGGGTGCCCATAATGACACCCTGATCTGATGTGATTTCTGACATTTGGCATTGTCAAGGTACAAGTTTCCATTTCTTTTTTCTTTTTGGTGTAGGTGATTAAACATGTCTTTCCTGTGTATTTGGTGCAGTGAAGTATAGCAGATAAAATGGGGAAGGGAAAGTTATCACCTTTAACAAGATTAGTTTTTAAATGTTTTATATATTTGGAATTGTTCAATTGGTTTTGCCAACACAGAATTTCACCCTCGAGATACTGTTTGAATGTTGGTTTCAGTGAAGAGTCTCGAAAGTGTTAAAACACACCACACACGCGTGCGTACGGAAACCAGGTGCATTTAATACCACATACCTTTCGTGAGTGAGAAGCAGACCGCTAGACTGATCGGGGCCAAAGACTCGTTTTCTGTATCTCCTCGCTCCTCTGTTCTCTTCCTTCTCAAACTTCACTCTCAGTAAGTGACCCTCCAACCATATGGAGAAGGTCATGGCCGTTGGACCTTGGCGTCCTCACCTCCCCGATACTTGTCCCCACACCTGCACCCACATGCCCTGCCTTCTAATCATGAGCTCACTCTCCGTGACACCCACCTGTTGCCCCCAATCGTCTACCACTCTCCATAGAAATGGCAGGCTTTCCCACTTGATGACGTCTCTCTTTGCCGTCCAGCGATAGCGGGAGTTTTGTTTGCGTTGCTCGCTCCTAGCTACTCAGAGCGTGCGCCTCCTGACACCGAGTTAGCGTTCCATAGACGTCTGCGAGTGGGGAGGACGGTAGTTCTCCCTTGTCTTACAGCAACAGTCACCCCCTTTAATCGGCTTCCAGAGGCAGTGAGCGTCACACGTGGAGATGGGCCGAGCAGCTCCCCTTCGTTTCTCCACCCTCCCCTGTCTCCCACTTCCCTCTTTTCCTGAAGAGCAAAACTTCCTCATGCCCCAGACCTCAAAGTGGTTCATGTGTCAGAGTTACCCATCTCTTCTCTTCCTTAATCAAAACCCCTGTTCCCTCAACGGAGGGCATTTCCCTGAGGAAGAAGGAGGAACATAATCTGTTGAAATAATTTACTTTGATGCCCCAGTAATTACATCAGAGCCTCGTGGGGGTGTCTGAATTTTCAAAAGCGGAAGCTTGTTCATCAACACGCTACTGTGATCTTGCGAATGTCAGGGAAAGCTGCCAGCGAATTTTAAAAGAAGCCGGGTAGCGTGGAAAGGGTATTGCCTGCTTGCCTTTATGAGAAGTGGTCCCTTCGAATTGCTTTTTTGTGAACCCGTGTTTTGTCCCTTCAAAGCCTTCTAAGTGTGCTGTCTCGGGGTCTCATCATGGTTATTTTCAAACGTCCATTTTGAGATGTCTCTCTTGCAGCTGAGGCATTTCTGAGTGACATTTCCCATCAGCTCTGTGGGTGCACCTGACCGACCAATCTCCTTAATTGTCCCCCATCAGTGCTGTGCAGGCCGGACCAGGCCCCGTGATCGTGGGGCGGCAGGCAGTCCTGGCCAATGGCTGAGCCCTCTTTCACTCAGTGTGCTCTTTAGCGAAAAATGCTTCTTCTAAGGGCCCTTCAAGGGGCGAAGGAAAAGGTAACAGAGTGTTGCTGGGCAAATTGGCAATCCTGATACGTGAGAGAGAACCATTTCCAGTGGTGTGGCACCAAGGCCAGATCCACCTGCCCTGAGGGGCCTGGCGTGTCTGGAGTCACAGCGGTGGCTCTCTGAGTAGTGGAAACGGTCACAAAATAGGGCTGGCTGGATAGGAAATACAGGCACTTTCAAAGTACTTGAACATCTCTGATTTTTTGCCAGACTGATTTCTTTCATTAGGTGAAGTCGGTTCCATCTACATACCCTTCCAGCCTCAGGAGGTAGGAGGCTGATTTAGTGGTCTTAATTTAGGAGCGTTGTGAATTTTCAGGAATTTATTGTTTAATATTTGGATGCCTGTATGTGACACCCGGATTAATCGACCTGGTGTTGGTACAGGTCTTGTGAGGTATGCCTCCAGTTGGTTTTGAAACACTGTTTCCAATTAGTGGTGCCAGCACCGCGGACACGCAGCCTCGAGGTAACAGATTCGGACACTAACGTCAGCCCCGTCCCCATTTAAAACCCGTAGTAACTTCTTATTTTCTATTTTCTCTGCCTTCATCTCCTTAGCCTCACATCAGGACTCTAGATCAAAGATTTCCTGGCACTTTTCTGACCTTATTTCTCTTTACTCTCTGGCCAGTGGCTCAGCAGAGGCATTGGAAATAGAGGGGAATTTGAATAGTCGCTGTTACGTGGGGGCAGTGCCAGCATTTGATGGGTGGGGGGTAGGGATGCTGAAAGTCCTGTGATGTGTGACAGTCCTACAGATGAAGGGTTGTTTCCCCGCTCCCAGTGCCAAAAGGGCACTCACTGATAAATGCCATTTGTCTAATAACCATCTCTCCAGCAGCTTTATAACGATCTCCCTGCCCTTGCTCATGTTCTGTGTCCTCACACCTCATCTGTATCAGTGCTTCCACTCTTCTCTTTACATGTCTACACCTACCCACCTGAGATAACCACTCCTGTACCGTCTGCCTCTCCGAATCCACCCTTGAACGAGCCGCGCTCTGTCCACACCTGTCCCGAAAGCTTGGCCAGCCACGCCCCCTCGAGCAGCCTCTGCAGGCCACGAATCCCCTCACCATTTATTCTGTGCATCACTTTCGAGAGAATCGAGCACAGGCTCTCCTTGTTTTGTTCTTACACCTCCAGCGCGTGCTCTGAGCTCCCCGTGAGCAGTCTTGTGTCTTATGTTTTCCATCCTTGATTTCATCTATTCCTCTAGCTCCCGGCTCTAGCCAAATAGGTTTACTTTCGTTCTTCCAGACATGCCACGGGCTCACCTCAGCACATTCCGTGTTGCTCCTGGACACACCACGGGAGGCCTCCCTTGCAGGTCGGTGTGGAGCTGCACTGCATTCTAGCCAAAGGGGTGTGGGCAGGAAGGAAGTATATCACCCCTAGGCCTGACCCACGACCTGTTCCCTGTGCGCTGTCCCCCCTGCTTTTTCTCTTTCCCACTCACCAGCTAAAGGGACAGGACCCCGCAGACCTAGAGAAGGACAGAGTCACAAACTGAAAAGACCTGGGTCCGCAAACCTCAAAAGGCGTACTTCCTGGGAACATCTGAACTGGACTCTGTATGAACAAGACATTAATTTCGTTTAGCCGCAAAGATTGGTGTGTTTCTGTTAAGAGTAGCAGGCATTTTTAACACACATCCACGCACTTCCTCATCTGCGTGAACTTGTTTATATTGTTCCCATTGCCTGGACTGAGTTTCCTCTCCGCACATGTAAATTTTACGCTTCCCCTGGTACCTAGACCAACTCCTACCGCCTCCTTGAAGCTTTCTACTATGTCACCAATCCGGAGTGGCTTCTTCCTCCCCAAAGTCTTGAAACCACACCTACCGCATTCCTGCTCAGCAAATATATTGCACATGGTTTCATTTATTTGTTTTTTTTTAGCTTTACTCTGTGTGTTCTGTCTTCTTGGTAAATTTTAAGGTCTTTCGAGGCAGCCCCTTTGTCTTAGGCGTCACAGTATTAGGGCTGTTGTAGATGCTCAGGAAAACATTGTAAAACAAATAAATGTTTTCACTCGGGCACCTTCATACATTTCATTTTTTCTTCTTACCGACACAGCTTGCACTGTAATATTTGCTCCTTCCACGGATAATTTCGATGCCCCCTCTTGTCTATTTTTTCAGTTAGAAATGCTGTTGCAAGAAAATTGTGCCTTCCCAATATCCCTTCTCTTTCCCCTGGCTTATTTCAGAGATGCTTACTTGTTTGTATTTAATACATACTAGCTGCATAAATGCATCTGAGTGCAGGAAAGAATATAGGAAAAACATCCTAAACCTTCTGTTTTTAGAGCTATCAAAACATCATCTCAGATTTCTTTATTTTCTTTGTTATCATGGGAGTAATCACAGGGCTGGCTGGCTGTTGTAAATGAGGTCAATCATTACCGTATTGACTTTTGTCTGAAACGAAAGAAGGAAATTCTTCAGTCCGTTTACCGAGGTGTGATCATTGCTTTTGCTGGCTTCGTCTTTGAGTTTCTGTATCCACATGCACACAGTATTTTTCAAATTTGTGGGGTAATCTGCTGAGACTTTGCTTATAGGGATTTGTTTGGGAAAAAAAGCCCACTGAGGCAAAGGCCTTGCCAAGAAGTCAGAGTTCTACAAAACAAACTCATGAAAGCAGACAGCCGACTGGTGGTTACCAGAGGGGAAGCGGGTAGGGAAAACCAGGTAAAGGGGGTTAATAGTACGGTGATGAACGGACAATAGACATTTGGTGGTGCACACACTGTAATGTACACAGATGTCTCATTATAGTGTTGCACACCTGAAACTTACATAATGTTATAAACCAATGTGACCTCAGTTAAAAAAATATTTCAGCTCCCTCCTTGGCCCCCCAAAAAAGTATTTTAAAGAAATTAAAGTTATTGAGTTTGCTTTTTTTTTCCTGCCCCACTGAACCTTGAGACTCCATTCAGCAATCAATAGTGACTGTTAAGGCGAGCTACACAGGCCAGATGTCAGGAGACCTGACCTCTTATTCCAATAGCTTGATCCTCAGCAGCCCACTTCTTTCTGCACCACGCTGTCCACAGGAAAGTGGGTCAATATATTTCACATTCCCTTTCTGATATCTTGTTAGAGTCAATGAGGCAATATTGAAAATCATATTAAGTGATTTCTGAGTCATGGACAGATAATAGGCAAAATTCTCAATATATTTGCGTGAGTCTTTCAGAATCAATATTAAACAGATGGCATAAGTCTAACTAGTCTCCGTTATGTAGGTGTATCAGATGTGTAATAACAGGTCTGCATCCCTCGCTTAGATCCCTGGGTTTAAACCCTGAAGGGGGCAGATGTTAGGGTGGAAGGGGGATGGCCAGTGACTGGGAAATCCCCGAGTCTCCAAATGAGAAGCTGCTTCAGCCAGGAAGGGAGCAAGGATAGAGCCAGGGCTCCAGTGCCTGGCCCTGCCAGGGAGAGCCGTGGAGGACAGAGACACTGAAGGCGGAGGGTAGAGCAGTGATGGGGCAGGAAACATCCCGTGGTGCAGCGCAAGGCAATTCAAATTCATTAACTAATTAGGGTTTTAATTTAACTACTGCCAGTACTTTTTAATAAACTGTCTCATCCACTAATTATTGAATATGTCTATTCAACTTAAGTGCCTGCCAATTAAAGCCAAGGACCAGATTCATTTTGTGTTGACTTTGTGTCGACTACAATGTCAGCACAGGGGAAATGTGGGGTGTGCACTTGCTAGAGAAGTGATATCTGGTCTTAGTTTCTGTCGCTCCCTTCTCTTTTGTTGTAGATTCTGGGATGTATTTTCATAGATGCATTTAGGTACAGATTCCTTTATTCATTCAATAATTATGTATTAAATGCCCACTAGCATTTAAGAGCTACAGATATAGATAAAGTTTATACATAGCCTACATTCCTGTGGGAAGAGAAATCATGCGTATGTGTGTATATACATACATATATATAAATGAAACCTGTCTGGAAAAAGTCCAGCCATTGTTAATGTAATGAGAAGGGTTTACATGATGTAACCTGGCGGCCAAGGAGAGTGGACTAGAATGCACATGCGTGAACAATGAGGACTTAACTGTACTAGTCAGTGGATACAGCAGATACCATTGAGTGAGCATGTGTACTGTGTGGCTGTTGCATTCAGAATGAATGAGTAGAGCAACGAATCTGCATCAGATTTTTCATTAAGCTTGAACATTCCTCTGCAGAAACTATTGGGATGATTCAGGAGGCTTTCAGAGATGATGCAGTGAGTGATTGGCAGCTTTATCATGACAACGCACCCGCTCATGCATCACGTCTTGTGCAGTTTTTTGGTGAAACATCAAATCACCCAGGTGACTCAGCCCCCCTTCAGCCCAGATTTGGCGCCATGTGACTTCTGGCTTTCCCCAAAACTAAAATCACCTTTAAAAGGGAAGAGATTTCAGACTGTTGATAAGATTCAGAAAAATATGACGGGGCAGCTGATGGCAATTGGGAGAACTGTGTGGGGTCCCAAGATTCCTAATTTGAAGGGGACTGAGGTGTCATTGTCCTATGTACAATATCCCTTGTGTTTTGTATCTTCAATAAATGTGTTTATTTTTCATATTACATGTCCGGATGCTTTCTGGATAGACCTCATAAATACAATTCAAACAGAGTCTCAAATAAAGTGAGGGAGGAAGCCACGCAAATCTCTAGAGGGAGAACACCCCAGGCCAAGCGACTGCCTGGTCCCAGAGGCAGGTGGGCGCCTGCCGCCTTGGAGGACAGCAAGGAGGCCACATGAACAGAGCGCCGTAGCGGTGGGAGAGGCGTGGGAGGCAGGCGGGAGAGGCGTGGGAGATGAGGTCGGAGAGTTAGGCTGGACCAGGTTTCTCAGCGCTTTCAGGCGGAAGGGACTAGGATTTATTGCAGGCGAAATGGGAAGACACTGAATGGCTTCGAGCAGGGGGAGACCTGATGGGATTTCCTTCTCAGACAGTTCCAACTGCGGTGTGGGGTGTAGATGCAAGGGGGCAAGAGTGCCAAGAGTCTCTTGCTTTGGTCCAGGGAGAAATGACGGTGGCTTGGACGAGGGGCAGTGGTAGAGGTGGACTTGTCCCTACATCACCCCACTTGTTGGGGAGGGGAGATAATGCTCTGTTTGATTAATAAAGGTCTGAGGGCTGAGCCTGCAAGGCCATGTTGACATTAGAGCACCTGGTTTTGCTTTTGACCCTGGGATCTTATTATCCTGGGGCTTCCGGCCCTGATCAGAACAGGATCTGGAACCTGGGGGTGCAAAGGGAGTCAGAGTAAGAGGAGTTGGAGGAGAAGCAGGAGGCGGAGGAAGAGGAGGAGTGAGATATGGTTTCTGGTGTCACGGGAATCCCTGACAGCACCCTGGTCACACCGAGGACAGTCCAAAATGGGCACTGTTTTCTTCTCACCCCACTGGCTTCCATACCCACCATTCCATTAGAAGCCCACTCCGCCCACACCCTTGGCCTCTATCTAGATGGGCATTTGGTGCCTTCACTGGGCGCATTCGTTGTCTCTGCAGCACTGGGCACCGTGTCCTCTGTGGGTTCCGGAATAGCACACTCTGCTCTTCTGCGTTCTGCCCCTCTGAGAGTCCTGTCAGTCCTTTGCCAGCTCTTCCTCTCTAAACTTTTCAGATACTGCTGTTCCCGAGGTTTTGTTCTCTGCCCCTTCCCTTCCCACCTGTTCCACTGTCTCAGAGGCTCTCACCCAGTTCTGGGGCTGAAACCACTGAGCATAATGCAGATGCCCCTTCTCCCCCGCCTTTACCCTGAGCCCAAACTTCAGATTTGAGCCTCGGACTGCTGGCCCAGCTGCCCACTGGGTGTCCCTGCCTGGCTGCCCCCCAGGCCCCTTAAACTGAGTCTGCAGCCTGACCCTCCTTAGGCTCAGTCTGCCCTTCCCTTGCCGTCTTCTGCCGCTCGGTTTGCGGAGCCATCCTGCATCTCCCCTCCTTTGCACCCAGCCCCTGTCCTCTCTGGATGATCTGTACCCACTAGAAATCGGTAAAACCCTCCCTCCCCACCCTGCTTGCCTGCGCTGCCCCAGCTAAGGCTCTGCTTCTCTCTTCCCCGGACTCCAGGCTGAGCCCCATGCCCCCCATTCGTTGTCTTCACTCCCTCAGGGGTCCACCCACCCTGCGGGCTCATCAGGTCACTCCTTTGCCCCGAACTCCACAGGGCCCTTGTCACATACGGTGTGCTCTTTCCTCAGGAGACCAGGCAGGGCCGTGGCCCTCTGGTCCTGGCCTACCTTCCGGCCCGACGCCCTGCATCCCCGCGCTGTCCCCACTGCCTTTCACTCAGGCTCCCCGTGTTCGGGCAGTGCCGCTCCCCTCCACTCCCATCGCGTTTCGGGCTGGTGCCCATACTGCTTCCTCTGCCCAGTGAGCCCTCCTGCCTCCTTTTTTTCTGTCCGGATAATTCCAGATGAGCCTTTAACACTCAGCTCGGTGGCACACATCCTCTGGGATGTCTTTTCTGGTGTCCGCAGCATCGGTTTGATGCCCTTCCTTGGAGTCTCTGGTGCCCTCGTGGCACCCCGTACTCATCCTCACAACATCACGTATCTTTTCAGGGGCTTATGTGTCCCTTTCCCCTTTCTGAGCCTTCATTTCCTCTTCTGCAGATGCGGATAATCTGTCTCAGAAGATCGTTTGGGAGAGTAAATTAGGCAATCCCCGAAATGAACTTGGAAGAGTGATTGGTGCATAGAAAACGTACCATTAATAGTGATAATGATAATAATACCAATAATATTGTAACATAATTATATTGTAATAACACTATGGATAATTATGATAAACTTACTGACAATAATAATTAGCACATTCCTAATGAAAAGGACCCCCACCCCAAGCAGCACCTCTCTAAAGAGCTGACCATTAGGCAGTTTTAGAGTGATAATGGCACAGCTGATGTGCCTGAAATAACGTAAGTTTTTCTACTTGCCAAAGTCAGCCATGAATAGTTTGAATCATTGGACCACGTGGGCAACAGTTTGAGATGAAAAGTAGAATGTACCCAGCCCCAGGCTGCAACATTAAGCTCTGGGCCCAGTAATGAGAAAGACCCTAATTTTCAAATCATGTTGCCCAGTCCCTGAGGACAACATTGCAACAAGTTACACAGATACCAAAACAGACTGAAATTACTGACCCTGAGGGGCTCAGTGTCCTAAGATTAAAGGCAAAGTCACGTAGTAGAAAATGTGCTGGACACAAAATGGGGACAGAAAACAGACACTGAACAGCTATAATTATTTCCCATGTACCTGCCCATTTAATACTCACAACTCCGTGAATTAAGTAATATTATCCCATTTGCTGATGGGGCACAGAGAGTCTTGCAAATCGCCCAGCATCTAGAGCTAATGACGTGACCCTGGGCACACCCCTTTGTTTAGTGGCTGGCCATTTACTCTTCACTTGCGTAGTTTGATCAGATCCTTCTGGTGTCAGTTTAAGTAATTTCCTCAGGAAATTTCCACACCCGGATGTCCACTGTTGTAATCACATCCAGGGCTTTTAGCCCGTCTCGTTCTGTAGCTAAGTGTGACTAACACTTTCTCTGCTCGGTCCGTAAACTCCAGAAGGGCGGGCAGGGCAGTACCTTTCTGGCTCATCAGGAACTAGCACAGCCTGGCTTACACAGGAGGTACTCAGGAAATGCTAGTTGGATTAGCTTTCTCGTCCTCCAAAAGATAGACCTGGAGTGTGTCCGCTATAGAATTCTTGCCAGTTTTGTGCTTCCGGAGGTCGCGCTCAGACCTCCCAAGGCAGAGGCCTGAGTAGGGTTGTGTGTCCCCAGGGCACTGTTGCTGCAGGATGGGCATTTCTGCAGATGCCGTGGGGTTGGGTTCTTGTCAGAAATTCCGGCCAGGCCGTTGGACTTCTACGCAGGCACCATCCGGGGCTCCTCGCTCTCTCACTCCTCCCTTCCTGTGGGACCTGCTGACAGCTGGTGCCACTCACTCGCCCTTGGAACTTCTCGCCTTGCACAGAAAGCGGGCTGCAGGCGTCCTGCAGAGACACTCACAAAGCCCGTTTCAGTGTATAGAGTCTCATCGCGAATCAGCACAAAGACACAGTTGGGAGAACTGAACTGGTAAAACCAGGGGATTTACAATGCTTTAAGTAATTGTTCTTAATTGTCAGAGACACGATTCTCGGTTTCTAGTTCCTGCCCATGACTGGCCACTCAGGAGACCAGGCAGGGCTGTCCACTCTCTGGTCCTAAGGCTGCCCGCGTTGGGATCCTAGCTCTCGGAACCTCAATTGCTCCTGTTTAAGATGGGAGTAATGGTATCTATTAGGTGGAAACGTATAAAATGGCCATTTTAGTAGGTCAAAAGGTGAAATATTGACGATTTCATGTAGCTCAACTTAATACGTCATGGGATTGTTCTAGCCGCAATGAATAACGCATGCAGAGCACACATCATGACGCCTGCCAGGGGCACTCGGTGCATGCCAGCCCGACGGCCCTAATGATTTTATCTGAGACCGTGGCTAATTGGACTTCTGCCCTAAGTTTAATTTTTCTAAGTTGCACCAACCAAATGCCTTGCCTTATCTGACAGTTGTTGAAAGGTAAAGAGGAAGCATGCAACCCCTGAAACCCACTCTTCCCAGCATGTCACCTTGAATATGGTAATCAGAGAAGAATGACAGGGTCTCATGTCCCAAGTGGACATATTAAATCTGAAAACCCTCTATCCTGAGAGAAACCTGTTCCTCGAGCCACTTGTACACTGGGTGGTCACCTCAGAGGCATTTGCTCACACCAGTCACTTAATACTGCCGGGACCCTAGTTGAGTAACAATATTTGAGTGACAGATAACACATTTTCATTTTAAAATATATATCGAGTGTCTGCTAGGTTTTAGGCAATGACGTCATGCTTTCACAAACAAAACTTTATCCTCCAAGTCATACTGTCATTCATTCTACAGTCATTTATTGTGCACCTACTGGATGTCAAGGATTACGTTAGACAATGGATAAAATGGCGACCAAATCAAGTACAGTCCTTAGGAGCTTACAGCCTGTGGGAGAGAGACATTAAATATATAATCGTCTGCAAGTAAATATAAAATTGCAATTGTGGGGAGCACTATGAATGAGAATATATGCTATTATGTGACATCATGAAATTCAAAGTTTTGACCTAGTCTGGGAAGGTAGGGCAGTCCTGCCAACTAGCTCACACTGCATATTTGAGAGAATTAGATAAAGATGTCCTAGGAAATGCAGTTCTGTGCCAGGATATAGGGATTGGGTGGTGGCACCTGGGGCTGGGTGGCACCCACTGCTCGTCCCTCAGCTAGATGCTCTCAGGGTGCAGCCAGCTTAATGGACATAGCAGCTTTGGGTCGTGTTGGACGGGGCTTCCTTTGGGAAATGACATTGGAACTCCTGTTATCTGAGTGGGAGAGAAACTAGTGGTAAATATTTGAAGATGGATGTTTGTATTCGGTGGAGCTGGAGAGTTGGAGTAGTGCCTCAGACCAAGAGAGCTCTGTGTGCAAAGGCGCTGCGGCAGGAGGAAACAGAGCCCACCTGAAAAACGGACAGTGTCCGACGGAACTGGAGGTCAGAGAGTGCTGGAGAGCAAAGCGGGAAGTGGGAAGGAGAAGTAGGCAGAGATCAGAGTCTGCGGGCCTGGGAAGGGATTTCAGGCTCCTGCGTGAAAGCAGTGAAGTCCCTTAACTGGTTTAAGTAGAGGACAGTGAGAGAATGAAATTTTTGTTCGCCAGAGTCACTTTGGATGTTGGGAGGAAAACGGGTTGGAGAAAGGCGGCAAGAGAGAGTGAAGGAGGCCAGCTGGGAGCACGTCCAAGGTGGGGAACAACGGTAGTTTGCGGTAGTGAGGACTCCAAGGATATGGAGGAAATGGCCTGTGTTCCGTAAATGTCAGCGGCTCAGCTCGATAGAAGTTGCCGATGGCTCGAATATCGGGAATGAGGAGAGGATGCAGTCAAAGGTAACGCCAGCGGTTGGGGCCTGCGAAACAGTGTGGCCAGGGAAACTGCTTCCTGAGAGGGAGGACCCCTGCAGAGGCTCGTGCTAGCCAGAGGAGACGCTTCCCGGGGCAGCTCTCCGGTAGGCGGCCGGAGTCCTAGGGCAGGAATCGGGAGTGGGCGTGGGGGGTGGGGGGCTGGGTCGCAGACAGAGCTCTGTGAGGCGTTTTTCCAGAAACTACAACTTGGAGGAGTGGAGTCATGTGCCCAGCACAGAGGGCTGGCAGAGGGTGAAAGAATTGGAACCCGGATCTGTTACATTCCAGAGATCTCACTTCCCATTGTGTCACCTTTTTCAGTTTTTAAACAATAAGGTTTTGAAAATTTGGAAGAATATTATATTTAATTTAGCATTGAATAATGATTTTCTTCAATACAACTTTAAAAAAAAAACAGCCTGAAAGACCCACACCATGAGGGGGGCGGAGAGAAGGGCAGAATGCATCCTCCAAAGGGGAGTAAAAACCAGAAACTCTGCCAGCCCCTGGGGGCCTGCACTCCACCAGCTTGACATAATTAGGTGTTCACTTAACACTCAGTAATTAGCTGGCCTTTACACCAGCTACTTCGGAGAGAAAAAATTAGCATCAGGCACAGCAGACGCCTCCCAGCCCTTTCTCAAAACCTGCCTGCGTGGCTGGGCTGGGTTCCATGGTGGCTCCCGCTGGGTTGCTAACTTCAGGATCACACCTCCATGGGACTTGTGACGTGGGGGCTCTCTTCTGCCTGTCTCAGGTCAGAGAGCTGAGAAGCAGGTCCCAGCCAGTCCTGGGAAGGAGGTGCTGAGCTTCTACCGGATCCGCTGTGTGCGGTCCCTTGTGCTTTAGCTGAAGCAGGCTCCCCAGCCCTGGATGGCATGGCAGTTAAGTCCAAAGGCTTTGTGGACTCACCTGAAACTCAGCGCGTTCTAGGTGTGCCCTGTCCGGGATGACCGGGCAGAACTAGTTGTCTCTTGTAGAGCTCTCCAGCTTTCTCCACCTCCTTATAATTAAAGGTCAGGAGAGGATTCTGACTTGGAAGCAACACTAAAGGGAAGACCAAAAAGGGGGGCTTCAGTGGCATGGCCAGATGGACTAAAAATTTCACTTGATTTCATTTAGGGCAGGAAAGTAATTCAATAATCTAAATGCCAGACAAACTCAAACAAGTTATCCTCACCCACCCACCACGTACACAAACAAACAAGGTTTTAAAATGCCTTCGCTGGAAATGGGCCGCTGGAGGACTCTAAGTTAGGCAGAATTTGGAGCTGCACAGAGAGCGTTGTCACTTCAACGCTCTGTCCTTCCCAGCACTTCTGAGGGGAATGGCGTCCTTCTCCCAGGAGCTCATTGAGAACCCGCAGCTACCCCTGCCTAAGGAGACCAACTTACATCCGATAATGGTGACTCTATTCGGCTGATCAGAAAAGCATTAAATTAGAGCTCGCAGAGATGAGAGGATACCTGAAAACGTGGATGGGACTAGGCAGATTGGGCTGTTCATAGGTTTTGGTAACTTGAGACCTCTCTCAGTTTTGCTGATACGATTCTGTGGGTGGGGTGGAGAAATGAAGGAAGTTCAAGGACTTTACATTTTAGCATTAGTCCCACCACTTGCCACCTGTGGGACCTTGGCCAAGTCATCTAATGTAGTTATCCAAACACACATTGAGAGTGACAGGGGAGTTTGACCATAGCCAAATAACGAGGTCTTTCAGGAGTCCGGACTTTTTCTAAGGGCAGTGGAGACCCAGAGGGTGACCTTCAGCAGGAGAGGGGCACAGTGAGATGTGTGTATCAGAAAGATCTCTCTGGTTTCACTGTAGAAGGCAGATTGGACAAGGACAAGGGCAGATGTAGGAAACTGACCAGGAAACTTCTGGAACTGTCCAACCAGAAATGTGAGTGCATAAACTAGGGAAGTAATAACAAACGCGGGGAAAAGGTGATAGTTGTGAAGCATATTAAGAAAGTAGGTAAGACATAGTGTAAGTTAGATAGGAATAAGGAGTAGAGGATGACACAGGTATGCTTATGTTCACTGAGTTAATACGTGAAGGCGAAGAGCCAGGCTTTATGTCTGATGGAGAGGGATTTGGTTTGGGGAGTACTCGGTCTGAGATACGCATAGGGAACACCGGATGCGACTGCACGGCAAACAGAAGACAGTCTGAGTAAGAACAAAAGATTTTGAAGCCATACATTTGTACAGAGGAGCTGAAATTGTGAACATGGATAAGCTCATGCAGAGAGGTTATGCAGAAGGAAAAGAGGGGACTGAGAATGGGCCCCTCGGGGGACATAAGCACTTCAGAGGCAGGCGGTAGGGGAGGAGCAATGAGGTAGAAGCCACTATTGAAGCAGGTGAAGCTGCTAAGTGCACGAGTGCGAAATGTGGGTGTTCAGATCAATCTCCATTGGGGACGTGCTATGAGGGAGAAGCTAAAGAACCAAGGTGGAAGGAATTTCGGTTGCAAGCCAGAAAGATGTTGATCGATGGACCTTAGAATACAGGTTACGTATGGAAAGATGTAAGTCCACAGAAGAAGCAGGCAATAAATAATCCCAGAGAAAAAAGAGCTCCAGGAAAGCATGGCCAATGACCAATAATGTCCAAGTCACTGAGAATTCAGGTGTGATAGAAACTCAAAAATGGATGCCTGAGATACATCGATGAGACGGTTGAGAGGAATGTGGAGATATTTTATAAGGTCAGTTGCAAAGAAAAATATAGAGATGGTGGTGATTGCCAGTGAAAGAAGGGATACAGGCTTTTTTTCCCCCCCCAGATAGAAGAGACTTGAACCTACTCATATGCCCACGCTAGTAAGAAATAACTAGTGACAGAGAAGTTAGAGCATTGATAGGGGCAGAGTCCTCAGGTTGGAACCTTGTTTAGAATTAAAGATAAAGTTTCACCAGGTTTCTTTTGTCTTTTAAGACCAATGGGATGGAGATGAGAATGGTTATGGATTTAATTATCTAAAAGAGTGAGTAGGAATACATGAAAATTTTCACCCAGTGACTGCTCTTGTCCTTATGATGTGGGAAGCAAAGTCAGATTTAGATAGTATGGGGGGGGACAGCGATGGTGGCTTAGGAGTTCAAGCAATGTAATGGTTCGTGGTAGCTGTGAATTAGACAGATCCAGGTTGGGGAAAAGTACATAGATTAGAGAATGTCAATAAAGGTTCAGCTGAAGCTGGGGAGCGTACCTCAGGGGTGGCAGCAGCCCAGAGAACAGTGGACTCCCTCCATTTTCACACGGCTGCTGAAGTTAAGTGTGCACAATGTGGGTGTGTAGACCGGCCTCTGTTGGGGATGTGCCTTAAGGTGGATAGCTAAAGGGCCAAGGTGGTCCCTTAGTCGCAAGCCAGGAGGATGCTGACTGATGAACCAGAGCATACAGGTGGTCTGTGAAAGGCTGGAGTCCATAGGCCAGGGAGACCTGGAGAAAAGTGTGAGGTATCCAGAGACAGGATGTCCCCCACGAGGTTGGAGCATAAGGATCATTGGAATGAGAAAATGGGAGAGCTGGACATGTGGAGGGTTGAGGTAAAAAAGACGGAATTTAAAAGTTGCCTCTGCCATGGAGAAAGAGGTTAGAATGGTGGTGAGTTACAATGGGTCAATTTAGAGTGGTCCCCCTACTACGGAGCCAAGAAAGTGGTGCAGATGGTTCCTTTATATGTCAAAGGAAGGTGCCACGGTGAGGCAGGACATTGCAGTGGTGGAGGGAAGGTAGGAAAACAAAGATCCCTTCACGTGTTCCCAGGTCACATACGACATTAGAGGAGGCATGTCTTCTGCGTTGAATGGACTAAAAGTGAAAACATGGCTTTCAGAGATAGCTTTATATCTGTTTATCAAGCAACATAAAAGTAAAGGCTAAAAAATCAAGTTTTGCATTTTCCAAGGAATATGGGTTCCAGTGTGCACAGTGGAAAGAGCTGGAAAGGAGGATAGTGGAGAGACTACACTTGAATCATCATCATCATCATCCAGGAGCAGAGGGAGGTAACAGTGTGTTTAGCCGCTACCACTGACGGGAGGCGTGGGAGGGTCAAGACTGGCCCAGCTGGACCCGAGGCAGCAGGTGAGTGCTGGTGATGCAGCAGCCTGGGTCCGCGGAAGCGGGGCCGTAGGCCGTCTTAGTCAGGGAAGTCTTGGTTGTAATAAATACAAACCCTCTCAAGTTGCTTTGAAGAAAGGAATCAGAGAAAACGGATAAAACCCAGGGGCAAAGAGAAAAACCACGTCTCAGGAACTAGGAACATAGAAGCCTAAGCCCTTTCCATCCATCTCTCTGAAGCAAGCATTTCCATCTTCACTTTTTTTTTTTTTTAAGCACACCTGCTTCATTCTTTCTCTGTGGAGACACGTTTTATCTTCCTTGGAAGGTATGAGGAAGGAGCTTCCCTGGTGATAGTTCGTCCTTAACTTCTCAGGTGCCACACCCAGCATCCTTTCACTAGCCTCTGTATGTCCCAACTTCACATTCCTGGGAAAACATGACATACTCACCTTAGGTCAGTCATCCATTTGAGGCTTGGTCTGCCGTGTTCTGGGAGAAAGGGCCCCATGGCTCCAACACGGAAGGTGACGCCACACATCGGTAGGGCCACGGGCGGTAGATAGTTCTCCGAGAAGAGAGCACGGGCTAGACATGTGCCCGAGAAGTCCCTGCAACACACAAAGTCTGAAAGGAAAGCATAGCTCCCAGGACCCGGAGGACACAGGGAAAAGCAAGCCAAGAGGTAAGGTCCGAGGACCTATCTGTTCCATTATCTCTAAATCCTAAGGCGAATTCATGTCTTTGTAGCGTTGTTATGATAATCACATGAAAAAACTTAAACGAAAAAAGGACATAAATATAAGGTATCTCTTGAGGCTGAATCGGATCATTCTCAACCCTGAAAATTTGAAATCCTCTAGCTGCATTTTTGAGTTTCCCATCTCTTTCTTGGCCTCAATTATTGGGAATCTTTGGGAGTCACTTTTTTTTTTTTTAAATACCTCCAATTGTGTGTGTGTGTGTGTGTGTGTGTGTTTAGCTCCTTGATAAGTATGTCCTGATTTTTATACTCTAGCTTTGTGTGTATGTTCCCAGGCTCAACTTGGATTCTTTTTTAGGGCCATTAACTAAGAGCTGTACTGTACTCCAATGTGGTAGGACCCTTTCTTTCTCTACCACCAGCTAGAAGAAATGATGCTCACACCCCATTGGCCTCATGGTGGACCTTATGCTTTGAGAGTCTCCTGCTAGAAGTCTCCAGCCTTAACCATTAGTGGTTCACAGGGAGAGGACGCGGGCGGTCCCCGTGCTCCCTCACCAGCCCCGTGCCTGCCAGAGCCCCCGCGGCGGTAGGGTCTGGCCCTTTCCCCGAGCGTGGCCCTTCCTGCCTTCTCCACACAGCACACGTTAGAGCCCTAGCGGAAGTTTAAGCGGCTCTTTCTTGAAGAACGGAGAGGCATCCTGAGATAGTGCAGAGTGGAAGGACCAGGAATCAGAGCCTCACCTCACGCATTCTCACATGATCCAAGGGGTGGGGGGCCTCTGCCCATAGTTTAGGCCTCTGGAGGAAGAGCCACATGACTGCACCCTCCGTAGGCCCCTCTCTGTTCCCCCCACCCCCTCTTGTTCTCTTCATGCATCTCTGCTCAAGGTTTTCTCCCCAGCTGTGGGGTCACCAAGCTGCTCTTTCAGAAAACACTTGAGAAAGGAATTTGGAGCCTCAGTGTCTGTTCGATGTTAGAAACATTGGTGTCCAGGTTTCAGGTGGACACAAGGCAGATTCTGTCCTCTGTCCTGGCGTCTGATGACTCTAAGTAGAGACAGACTGGCCCTTTGAACAGAGCGATGGCGAGGCGCTTTGAGTCCAGTACCATTGCCCCACTGCTGAGGGCCGAATCAGTTTCTTCGCGAGCTTTGCACATGCAGACATTTCGTGGTGCAGCGAGTTGAACCCAAGCCATTTAGTCCCTGAAAGAGGAAAGGATAGTCTCCTACTGACGTGACTTTAAACCCATATCTTGAGAAAAAAAGACCCTGGTGGTATTGTGTGAGACACCTTGGACTCCTTTTGAGCCTATTTTTATCACAAAGGCCATCACGTGGGTGGGAAATGGCATCTGAGTTTCGTGCGATGAAAATGCCACTCCCAAACAGACTCCTTTTGATCCCTAAATTTCTCGTCTGAGAGAAGAAAGTTTGTTCTGCTACATTAAGATTTATATTTTTGAAATATCATATATTTCCTGTGTATACGCTGGGGGATCCAAAAAAAAAATCCTGAATTATGTATTGGAGGGTGGGCCCCTTGCAGGACAGGCTTCCCCCGTTAGATCAGTGTTCTGGGAACCCATCTGTCTCAGTGTACCAGCTGGTGTTGTTGTGAGAGGCTGAATTTGGCTTCAGTGAATTTTTTTTGAAGACTCTTTCAACGTGTATGCCCATTGCATGATGGGTGATTTATGAGTGCTCCTGCCCACACTGTGCTGAGTGTTCAGCAGTTTTTGAGCGAAAACAGCATGGCCCCTGTGTCCCACCCTCCCTATTCAGATCTCACCCCAAATGACTTTATTTCCCCAGTTGAAAAAAGTCCTCAAAGGGAAACATTTTGCCCATGTGGAAGTGGAGAAACACACACACACACACAAACCCAGCAGAAGCACTAAAAGGCATCAAAATCACTGAGTTCCAAAACTGTTTTAAGCAGTGGGGAAAAGTCTCGATAGGTGTATTGCATCAGATGGAGAGTGATTTGAGGGTGACTATAGTTTAAACGGCTAAGAATAAATACACAATTTTTAATAAATACATTGCATTTTTTGAGTCCCCCCTCATATGTGATGGTCATCGAATATCTCAGCCCACACCCAACAGGTGAGGCGTCCTGTGCAGAGCCCACCGTGTGGCTTTGTCGTACGAGGCTACAGGGGTTCTGTGGGACTGTCACCAGCCCTCCTGAATGAGGCCATCTCAAGGTCCAGAAGAGAAGCCCAACTTCCAACAGTACCCTTCATAGTGTAGCTCCTCTCCCAGTCTGCCCCTGTGTCCTCTTGTGGATAAATTGGTTAAAAGTGCTTTATCTCAATTATCTGGAAAACTCTCCTTCAGTCGTCTGGAGTGATTAATGGATAGATGGAGGAGATAAGAAGAAAAGAAAGGAGGGAGGGAAATGGAAAGAAAATGAAAAGTAAAGATCTCAGGATTTGAGCTAATTGGCTGTCAATAGGAATTGCATTCCAATTGAAGGGAATCCAATCCCATTCAAAGTAAGGAACCAAAAGAAAACCCACGTTCAACTCCAATAACAATATGCTTCATCATAAAGAGGAAGTGTGTTTACTATTACTTGAACATTTTATGTTAACACAGGTATTTGAAGAGGGTCAAGTCTCTGCCCCTGTCCATATTTAACAATATTGAAAAAATAAAATGGGTAGCTCAGTTCTGGTCCTAAAGAAATGTAATTCTAGAGACTAGATTTATGAAGGGACCATAGAAAATGGCACGAGTGGGTCATATTAGGCCTTATGTTAGCAGGGGCCAAGATACGAAGTATAAACTACTGGGTGACAGGAGAGTGCAACCCAGGTAGAAGTGGCCCGTTGGTTTTGGGGTTTTTTTTCCCTTTATAGTTAGGATCATTCATCAGAGAAATGCATTTCTTGGTTCAGCCGCGGGTTCATTGATTCCTGCTCCTGTGGGCCCGCAGTTTTATATTTGACGTGTCAGCTGCTGTTATAGAGATGGTAGCCAAGGCTCATGGGTAATTCCTCTTCTGTAAACTCCACTCTGGGCAAGAATACTGGGTTTCTGACCATTTTCTTTTTGTGCTAACTTGTTTCCTATATACCTTCAGCCATTACAACTTGTTCTTTTTTGTTCTCAAACGGTTCACTCCAGGGCTTACAATCAGCAAGATCATACTGAAAGAAGGAATGAGAAAAGGAAAGCTGAACTTCTGTGCCTTTGCTCGTGGGCTCCTGAGTACAGTTCTGGGGCATTTTGAATACTCGGAACAGTGTGTTGTGGTAATTGATAATGGTTAAACTGTACAGTAGCTTTTAAGTGGACGTCAATAGAATGAGAAGATATTATCTGCTCCCTATTCAGTTTCTAATTCTCTGTCAGTCCTGCTTCAAAGCTGCTGTCTCCTCCAGGTGATGTGTGAGCCTGTCCCTCCCCTCCTCTCACGTACCTTATGAAAAATGGCTTTGCCATCTGCAGCTGTCAGGGGGCTGTGGCGTAGGGAGTACGGCTCAATGAATATACAAACGTGCAGCTGGACCACAACCCCGTCCAGAAGGTGACTGGAATATAAATCATGGTGAGCTCGCGTGGCTCAAGTCATGGGCTCGTTTAGGGGAACTGCCATGCATGAAGGACCGGAGGACCACGGAAGCCTGTCAGGAAGGTCTCAGTGGAAAGAGGCCCTGCGATATGTGGACAGGTAGCCAGGAGTTGTGTTCTTGAGCATGGAACCTAATTTCGTGTGCTCTTTGAAATCGTGGAACAAAGCTAAGTGCAACATGGGGTTTATCGAGCGTTAGTACGTTTGTTTCCCTGTGAACCGATGGGAGTTTCTTAGGATCAATCTCTCTCTTCCAGTAACTTCCAGTTGCCAGGTACTGTGCAGAGCCCTGGAACTACAGTTTTTGTTTTGGAATCAGACAAAATCACGGCCCTGAAGTTTAGTGGCAGAGAGGGGCATGGAGCTGGCAATGGTGACAGGGAGACAGACTTTATAGTGATGATGGAGATAATAAATCAAAATGCAGTGTGATGACTTGTGAGAGACATAGGTGCTGGGATCTGTGAGCTCTCAAGAGGCAGAACAGGCGCATCTGTTTGGGCTTGGTTTTTCAGAGGCGACATTTGAATGGAATCTTCCAGCGTGAGCAGAGAAGTTCTCTAAAAAGGTCCAGGTGAGGCAGGGCAGGGACATAGAGGGTGCGAGGCAGGAGGCATGAAAGAGTACATTGATCCTCCCTTGTGACCAAGATTTTAATCAGTTCAAGTTCTCGAATGTTTTTCTTCAAGTCTCTCTTGTAAGTCGGTACAAATTCTACTTGCCGACTTGTCTCTTACACACTGGCTTCACTCCTAAATACATTTTGCCCATAAACCCTGGCTCCCCATGAAAATAAATTCAACTGTCTTTCTTCTCTCTCTGTCTCTCTCTGCCTCTGTCTCTCTCCCTCTCCCCACTTCTCTCTCTCTCTCTCTCACTCACCCCCACTCACACGTTCGCGTGCACACACCAAGGAATCGGGTAGCCTCTCGAGATGGAAAAAGCAAAAACAGAACAAGAGAGAGTCTCCTTAGAGTCTTCAGAAAGGAACACAGACCTGCTGACACCAGGACTTTGATTTAAAATGCAGTGAGACCCATTTAAAACTTCTGACCTCCGGAACTATAAAATAATACATTTCTATTGTTTCAGACCGTGGTGTCTGTGTCCATTGGTTACAGCAGCAGCAGGAAGTTAGTGTGGATTTTAGTATCTGAACTGGTGTGCGGCTGTAACAAAACCCTAAAAGTGGAGAACAGGGTTTTGAGTTGGGAAGTGGACTGAGGCCAGAAGAACGCAGAGAACGATGGGAAGGCCTTAGCTTGCTTTAAGCAGACCGTTCATAGAAATGTGTATGTCGACTCTGCTGTCAACGACTCAGTGAGAAACGTAGAAAAAGCACGTAGTCTTAGAGAATTGCCTAAGTCATTGTGAAAATACTGTTGGTAGAAGTGTGGGTGTTAACATTGTTGCCATTAAGGGCTCAGATGGAAAAGAGGTGCACGTTCTTGGAAACTGGAGGAAAGGGGACCCTGGTTGTCCAAGCAGACCTCAGAGATATCACAGGTTCAGTTCCAGATCAACGAAATAAAGTGAGTGTTGCCATGAAGCAAGTCATCATCTTTTCGCTTGCAAAAAAGCCAAAAATCAGCACCTGTGAAGCACAATAAAACAAGGTATGCCTGTATAGTTGCATAAAGCTTAGCCGAATTATGTCCTGTATAAAAGCAAAACTTGCACAGTGATATTTAACTAAGGAGATAGCCAAGCGAAGTGCCTGATTTTATTGCTCTTTGTAGCCAAATGGGAAGAGAAAGAGATGGATTGAGAGAAGAAGTGTTAAAATAAGAAGGAGCCAGGACGTGGTGATTTGGGAAATTCTCAGGCTGTCCAGATTTTGCAAAAGACACTAAAATTTGGTGATTCACTGTCAGGAAAGTCTGTGCTGGAGAGAAAGCCAAGGATGTGGCTGGATAACCTTTTGCTCGTGCCTCTGAAGGTCAGAGGATCTAGTCACACAAAGGACTCTTTGAAGAAATGAGTCATATGAAACCCCTGTCCATCTCAGGAGAAGCCAGGAAAGTAAATGAGATCATCCAGGAGGGGCTTGTGAAGGAGCCTTTTGTTTCACGGAGTGAGTTCTCCTGACCTGCACAGGAGACACAAAATTTTTGAGAATTTGATACCAGTGGAGACACTGCTCCCTTCAACTGCAAAGGACAGAGGGAATACAAAATGGAAGAAGGTTGTTGGATCTCCAAAATTTAACAGGCAGGAAACTGGCCGATATAATTACTCATCGGTAAACACATGCAACCTTTCATGAAGGTGGAAGTGTGACTGAGAGGTTCCCCTGTGGTTCTCAGAGGGCAGAGCTGAGAACCACAGTGGATTTATTCGCAGTCTTGGAAAACCAAGTGGAGGCTTCCTGGCTGGATTTCAAAACTGATCAGTAATGTCCGTTCCTTTTTGTTTTCTTAATTTTCTGCCCCCCTTTTTTATGGCATGTCAATGTCTATAACTGTTACACTGTGCCTTTCCCAGCATCCTTTTGGGAGCAGATAACTTGTTCCTGTGTTTTACAAGTTCAGAGGTGGATAGATTATACCTGGACTTTCACCCAGACGTGATGAAGATAATTTAGGATCAGACTTCGGTTTCACTGAAATTTTTGTTCTCAATATCATTGATCCCGGCTCTAAATTATTTATTTATTCATTTCCTTCTTGCTTTAGGCTCGAATTGCCCCTCTCTCTCTATTTTCCTTAGATGGAAGCTTAGATGACCCATTTTAGACCTTTCTTCTTTTCTAATATATACACAGAGGGCTACAGATTTTCCTCTAATCACTGCTTTCTTTGCATCCCACACATTTTCATATGTTGTATTTTCATTTATTTAAAAATATTTTTTAGTTAATCTTGATATTTCTTCTTGGACCCATGTATTATGTGGGAGCGTGTGGTTAAATTTCCAAATACTTAGGGTTTTTTTCCCAGATACCTCTCTGTCGTGGGTTTCTAGGTAAATTTCATGATAACCTGAGAACGTAAGCTATACGACTTTCGTTCTTTTAAATTTGTTAAGGTGTGCTCTATGACCCAGAAGGCAGCCAGTCCCGGTGAAGGCCCCGCCTATGTGTAAAATGAATATTCTGCTGTTGTCGAATGGCGTATTTTATAAAGGGCAAATATCAAGTTACTGTCTAGTGTGGTTTAGGTCAACTCTGCCTTTACTGAGAGCCTGCGTGTTTGATGTCGCAGTTGCTGAAAGAAGGGTGGGAAGGTCTCCAGTTATGGCAGCGGGTTCTCCTGCTTCCCCTTGGTTGTACCAGCGTTTTCACCCTGTTGGTCCGCGCGTACACATTTAGAATTGCTCTGTCTTCTTGGAAAATGAAACTTTTTTACTATTTCCGTGGGATATCTCTACCTAGGCCTGATAATTTTTCTTGTTCTGAAGACTGTTTTGACTGATATTAAAATAGCTTTAAAAAAAAAATTAGTATTATCATGGTATACATCTGTTTTTCCATTTCTTTGTACCTGGTTGAGTATTTATATTTAAAATGGGTGTCTTGTGGACAATATATAGTTGTTTAGTTGGGTCTCATTTCTTTTATCCCCTCAGACAGCCTCTGTCTTTTAATTGATCTCTGTAGTCCATTCACACTTACAGTCATGTTTGATGAAGTTGAGGTAATATCTACCATATTTATAACTATTTCCTCTAAGTTGCAGTCGTTCCTGTTTTTTCCTTTAAATCTGCTTTTTCCATTTTAATTGAGTATTTAAAATGATTGCATTATATCTCAGTATATTAATTATACTTATTCTTTGAAGAAACTGGTGGTTGCGCCAGACTTTGCAATATACATTTTTAACTAAGTCCATATTCAAATATCGCTATGCTATTTCACATGTAGTATAACCATCTTAAGACACAATACCCCCAATTCCTGCCTTCCCTCCTTTGCAATGTAGTTGTCATTTATTATTTCACTTACCCATATGCTGTCATCGCCCAATGTGTTGTTAACATTATTACTGTGAACAGTTAACTTTTAGATCAGTAAGAACAACAAAAAAATAAGACTGTGTTCCACCTTTATTTCCTTTCTGATGCCCTTAATTGCTTTATGTAAATTTGTGGTTTTGATGTATACCATTTTCTTCTCCTTGAAGAACTTGTAAAATTTCTTGCAGATTAGATATGCAGAGGATTGATTTCCTCAGTTTTTGTTTGTTTTAGAAAGTTTTCATCATTCCTTCATTTTTGAAGGATAATTCCATTGGCTTTGAATTTTAGACCTGTGTCTTTTTTTCTTTCAACACTTTAAATATTTCAGTTCATTCCCTTCTTGCTTGCATGGTTTCTGATGAGAAAGCCACTGTAATTTTTAGGTAAGGTAACATTTCCTCCGACTTTCTCTTTGTGTTTCATTTACAGAAGTTAGAATAGGCTGCGCTTAGATGTGCTGGTTCTGTTGTCGTTCATCTTACTTGGTATCTTCTGAGATCACTGGGCCCATGCCTTGGTGTTTTTATTTGATGTTGAATAGTTCATTATTTCTTCAAACACTTCTTCTCTCTTCCCTCTTTTTTCACCTTCTGATATTTACATTATGCCTATGTTACATCTTTTGAAATTGTCCCATGTTTCTTGAATGCTCTGTTATAGTTTTGCTGTAGTTCTTTCTCATTTTCTTTTCCTCTTTGCATTTTACTCTGGGAAGTTTCTGTTGACCTATCTGCAACCTCACTGAGTTTTTTCTGAGGCTGTGTATAGTCTGCTGATAAGCCCATCAAAGGCATTCTTTATGTTACAGTGTTTTTTATTTCTCACATTTCCTCTTGATTCTTTCTTAGTGCTTCTATCTCTGTGCTTATATTACCCATCTGTTCTTGCATACTATTTACTTTTACGTTTGAGCCTTTAACATATTAATCATAGTTTTTTTTAAATTCCCCGTCTAACAGTTTTGACATCTGTGTTATATCTGAGTCTGATTTTGATGCTTGCTTTGTCTCTTCAAAGTTTCTCTCCCTCTCCCTCCCTCCCTCCTTCCCTCTCTCTCTCTTCTCTCACCATATAATTTTTGGCTGTAGTAAATAACCAACACTGAGTGTAGGTTATAGGCCATGAGTGTAAACATTTATGTTAATATGGTTATAAATTTGTAATCAATATTTGCTGTAACCACAGGTGCCTTGAGATGTCCACTTCCTCTAGTGTCCTTGCTGCAGTGTTTTCTGTTGATTTTGGGATACCCTAAGTACTTCTCTGTAGAGCCAGCCTACGACTTTCAACTCTTTCAGCCATAATCCACTATCTCTACATCCCCATTGGTATGTTGGTCAGATGTGGGGGACAGAAGAATTTTATAACCCTGTGATTCAGTCTCATTCTTGTACTAGACTTGTAACTCTGGGCTGTGACTCTCACAAGTAGTATGGATTTTTTTTTTTTAACCCTTAAAGTGAGACAGGAAGGCTAGAAGGAGCTGGAGTGGGAGGAATACTCTTTCCTAGCAAGGGTAAGGCTTTGGTCGAGTCTTTTTCCGTGGAGGGTAGGCCTTCATTATGGAGAATGCTCTGGGCGCCTCTCATAGTGCTGCTTCTCTCCTCCCCAGCCCTGCCAGAGCCGCAAGACTGTGTTTCTTGGGTCTTCACTGTGAAAACCTAGTGGGAGGCTTGGAGGTCAGCCTCACAGACTTGCGGCGAACCCCTTAGACTGTGGTCTCCACGACTGTTTTACTCCCACGCTGGTCCTCACTCAATTATGAAGAAGTCAGCAAAGTCGCCATCGAAGTGTTCCCTTGGGTCGCTTTAGCAACTTCGGCTCCAGACAGGCAGATCTCGGACATGTTCCTCTGAAGGAGCCTGTCTATCCCGCTGTCGGTTGAGCCCTGCAAACTCCATCTGCTTACAGTTTCAAGAAAAGGCAATGATTTTCAGTTTGTCCAGCTTTTTCTTGTTGTAAGGGCAAGTATGGCAGCTCCTCAACATTTTGCGTGTTGGAGGGAAAACTGGAAGTTTTCATCGCTATTTTTGTTACGTGAGTGTTGCAGCTCTTACAGTGAGGCAGGCATATTGGTTTGAGGGACCCGAGGTAGAAGTGGCTGATTTATATTTCTGGATGGTTCAACTGGCTTTTGCATTTAGGATCCCAAAAAGAAGAAAATCAGGTTTTGATCATTCATTCCCCTCTCTAAGCATTGATTTGAACCTGATTTATCTTTAGAACGATTATACACATCCTGGGGAAAAAAAAATGCAGCGTTTGGCTTTACCTCTCCGGAAGTCAGCCACCTAACAATCCTATTCCTTTGGAGTGTGGCTGAAAACCAGGAAATAAGCAAAACAGTTCTCTGAACAGTTAATCTAAATGTCACAAAATGCAGGTGCTAAATTTCTTAAAATATAATTTTAATACATGCACAACTATATGTAATGCGTATGTAAGTTATGAAGCATAATGCTATAATCAGCAACGTGAGTCTACCACCTGTCATAAAAGCTAGAATATTACCAATGTTTTCAAACCTGCCTCCCACCTGTAGGCAGCTAACTTCCTGGCGATAGCTGCTCTCCTAGACTTTGGGCATGTAATTCATCTGTTCTTTGAAAAGTGTTTTCTTACATATATATCCCTAAACAACATAATATTGAGTATTGTTTATTTTTAGTTTTACTAAAATAGAATATCATGCTGTATGTAGTCTTCTGGACTTGCTCTCTTCATTTAATTAGCTACATGCCCTCTCTGTGCCCAGTGTCCTCCTCTGCATAATGGAGTTAATAGTCGTCCCTGTCCCACTGTATTTTTATAAGGATTAAATAAGTTAACATTTTTAAATCACTTAGAACAGCACCTAGCATATAGATCATACTTTATATATTTGTTAAAGAAAAATATACACGTGTTTATTCATTTACGTTCTTGATATATTTGGAGTTTACCCCTTTCTGCTGCTCTATGATATTATATTTTATGTATACCATAATTTATTAATCCATTCTTTTGTTGACTGGCATTTGGGGGATATCCAACCTTCTGCTATTACACATAAGACTGATTTGCACGTTTGTGCTCTGGGTTTTCATATAGTGTGAGAGTCCCTCCAGGGCCTACACCGGCGGTAGCAGTGGCACATCAGAGGGCTTGAGCACATTCAGCTTGACAAAGTGACACCAAAGTGGTTTTGCACATTTACACTCTTTAGCAGAACAGCAGCTGTCTTACTGTTTTACCTCTTGCTGTCGCTTTGTATTGGGTTGGCCAGAGCGTTCGGTTTTTTCCATAAGATGGCTCTAGTAGCACTTAGTTGTCTTAAATGTCATTCCAAATGATTTTGTTAGATTGTATTGTGACAGCTGTCATAGCAACGTGCATTTAAAAAAAAACTTATCAAAGTGGATGAATTTTTGTGTAGCCATTTTAATATTGAAGGTGGAAGAAAATAAGCAACATTTCAGCATATTATGCTTTATTATTTCAAGAACGATAAAAACGCAACTGAAATGCAAAAAAAGATTTGTGCAGTGTATGGAGAAGGGGCTGTGAGTGATCAAATGCATCAGAAGCGGTTTGCGAAGTTTCATGCTGGAGATTTCTCGCTGGACGGTGCTCCACATTCGGTAGATCAGTTGAAGTTGATAGTGATCAAATCGAGATGTTAATTAAGGACAATCAATGTTAGACCACGGGAGGCAGCGGACATACTCAAGTGTCCAAGTCAAGTGTTAAAAATCATGTGCACCAGCTTGGTTATGTTAATTGCTTTGATGTTTGGGCTTAAGCAAAGAAAAAGAAAAAAGAAAAAAGAAAAAGAACCTTCTTGACCACATTTCCACATGTGATTCTTTACTTAAATGTAATGAAATGTTCTATTTTTAAAACAAATTTTGACAGGCAGTGAAAAGTGGATTCTTTACAATAATGTGGAACAGAAGAGACCTTGGAGTGAGCAAAATGAACTGCCACCCACCACACCAAAGGCCAGTCTTCATCCAAAGGAGGTGAGGTTGTTTGTGTATGTGGTGGGATTGGAAGGGAGTCCTCTGTTATGAGCTCCTTCCAGAAAACCAAACGATTAATTTCGACAAGTACTGTTCCCACTTAGGCCAACTGAAAGCAGCACTTGATAGAAGCATAGAGTTAGTCAACAGAAAACTCAGTCTTCCATCAGGATAAGGAAGGACTGCATGTTTCTTTGGTGACCAGGCAAAAACTGTTACAGCTTGGCCGGGAAGTTCCGATTTACCACACATTGCACCCTCGGATTTCCATTTATTTTGGTCTTTACAAAATTCTTTTAATGGAAAACGTTTCAGTTCCCTGGAAGACTGCAAAAGCCACTTGTGACAGTTCTTTCTCAAAAAGATAAAACATTTTGGGAAGATAGAATTAGGAAGTTGTGTGAAAGGCAGAAGGCAGTGGTACAAACGAGTGAATGTGTTGTTCAATAAAGTTATTGGTGAAAATGAAAAATGCATATTTTATTTTTACTTAAAAATTGAACGAACGTTTTGGCCAACCCAATATTATCAAATTTAGTAGATTTTTCACTCTAGATGGAGTAAAACATGGTTAACTTTGTGTATTTCAGAATTTCTAATGACACCGAGTATTTTTCAAATGTGTGTCCTTAAAGTTTTTTCTGCAGTAGAGTAACTGTTTATGTCATTTGCTCACTTTTCTATTTGGTTATTTTTGTATATATAGAATATAATTGCACTTTATCTCCAGACTAATCTTTTGTTTCTTAAAGATGTTGCAATAACTTCACATTCTATGCTTTATCTTTTTACTTACTTTGTGACTTATTCGAAATAGAAGATTTTGATTGTAAAGTGATCAAATTAATATTTTTCATATGCTTACTGCTCTCTGTCTTATTTAGAAACTCTGTTAGTTCATGTTACAAATATACTCTCATGTATTTCAAAAGGTTTAAAGTTTTAGGTTTCACATTGAAGTCTTTGTAACTCACCTTACGTATGGTATGAGGGATGAATCAAATTTTATTGTTTTGGTAGGTGAAGATGCGTGCATCCTAATACCCTAAAATCCCTGTATCTATGGAATTGCCCATCCTTTCCACAGGGGTTTGTAGTGATTCCTAAGTCGTACACAAAACCTCCACATTTGCATGGGCCTGAGTTCTCTATTCTGTTTCTCTGGTTGAATTATCAATTTCCACACCAATAAGACACCGACCTAGTTGCCCCAGCTTCACCTTTGATATGTCTGTTTCTCTCTTCTATTGCAGTTTTTGGCTATTCCTTGATCTTTGTTCTTCTGTATAGATTTTAGAAGGGGATTTCTAAGAACTTCAGTATTTTATTTGAATTCCATTGGATATAAAGATGAATTTGGAGGAGAATTGGTTTATTTTAATATTGAGATTCCTACTCACGGACGGGAATCCTAGACGTTGTCTTCTGGGGACCAAAAACAACTCATGCCACTCTGGCTGCTCCCCGCAGACCTCGCTGTGGCCCGGAAGTCTTCACGTGACTTAGCACCGCCCTATCACTCTAGGCCCACTGCATAACCCCGAACAAAGGCTGAATTATGCCGCGTTTGTGTTAAGGGACTAGGAAATTGCCTGTTAGAAAAATGTATATCCAAGATAACTAAAATAAGAAACTCATATTTTTTCCTGGAACATTTAGAAATCTTCTGTAGGCATTCTAAATAATTACTTTATCGTGCCCTTTTTTTCTCAGCCACCTTTCTGTCAGTTTTTGCAGGGTAACAAACCACCTTAAAATTTAGTGGTTTTAAATACCAACTGGTCGTGTAGCTCGAAGCTTGGCCTGGGATCAGCCGGGAATTTCTGCGGGCCTCAGCTGGCTTTGCTCCTGCATCCCGCTGCAGCTGGCAGGCGGTGCCTCACTCTCACCGCCTGGCAGGCAGCTGGCTGCTGGCTGAGGCAGTAGGCCATTTGTCTCTTGTCATCCAGCAGATTAGCTGACCTTGTTCAGGCGGTGATGGGTTTAGGGGTCCCAAGAGCTCTTGCAGCTCAGGCTCAGAGCACACACACAGCATCACTTTTAGTCAGAGCAGGTCACAAGGCCAGCCGGATTCAAGGGTCAGGGACATAGACTTCTTTATGGCAGGATCTGCAAAGTGCTGTGGCCAACCTAGCAGTGCGTCTGGTGTCTCGGAGCCCATAAACCTCCTGTCTAAGTACAGGCTAGGCAGGGTCTTTATCTGGGCTCTGCCATACTTCCTTGCCCCACCCCCCCATCCCTTATAAACACTGGGACACAATGGAACCTTTAGTATGACTTTGGGGGTAGACTAGGCAGCGAATTCAAACAACAGGACCTGATGTGAAACCTAGCAGGCCTGTGGGCTCTTGAAGATTTTTTCTTGATCTGGAAATGCTCTCTGATTTGGGACCACATACTGCCTCCCTCCCCAGGTTGTGAGTGTTTGAGGTTCCAGGGGAGAGCCAGGGGAGTGGGCTCTGTGTGCGGGTCATTTCCCTGAACAGGTGCAGCACACCGTCTGGCCTGGGTGAGTGGGGAGCCGTCACCTCGACGCGCCTGGGCCCGCTGGCTTTCAGCCTCCTCTGACTGCGCTCCTCCTTCCCCCTCTGGGTAGCACCACATGGTGGGAAATTGCAACTTGTCACTTCTCTGGGTGTGATAGCAAAATCTTGGTTCCTTGAATAGAACAGTTTAATGTTAATTTTCAGTTGAGGAAGCGCATATGTGTGTATGGATGAGTGCGTGTGCACGTGTGTGCAGTGTTTGTTGGGGTGGGGCATTGCTGTTACTGAGACTGCGGTCAAACTGTATCACGCTGCGCCAGAGGGAGAAGAGACGTTCCCCTCAAATCTTCCCAGGTCCTTCAACCGTGGCTGACCTACAAAAATGGCAGTTTCATATGGTGCAAACTATATTCTATGGTAGCCCACTAATAACAATGTTTTTAGCCAATTATTTGGTGAGGCATTTGTCCGTGGAGGCCAGATCAATCTAGCACGAGAAGAATCACTCCCTTCCTCATGTTGCCTCTACTATTGCAATAGCTTCCCGTGTGGTTTCTTTGCCCCCACCAAATGCCCCTGCCCTCCCGAGACGCATCAGTGACTCCTCAGGATAAAAACTGAATGATTTAGCCTGCATACAGGTTCTTTCCTGCATGGGGTCCCCATCGACTTCTCCAGCCTCTTGTGTTGTCGTTGCGTCCCCACACGGCTTCAGCACCGGTTCTCGAAGAGCCAAGGACATGGGCCACGCCGGGTCCGCCCCATCACGGTGCATTTCTGTTTCTTTCTGCCACGAAGGCTTGCTCTCCACTGGAGAAACTCCTACCCACCTGGGAGGTCTCCCTCTTGGCATCACCTGTTTTTCTCTCTCCTACCTTGACCCACCCCTGGTAGGTTAGTTGCTCCTTCCCCTGCATTTCCATGATAAGGTATTCTTCTAACTGTGACACCGTGTTCCCCCTGTATTACACACGCTTGCGAGAATGTATCTTTTGATACTTTTCAGTCCTCTAAAGACTTAGCCTGTGTTTTAATCCTCTTCATGCCCCTTGCATTGCCTGGTCCCCAGTGAATGCCCCAGAAACATTAGTGAGTAGATTCTGCAATTCAGGGTAGAAGAAGAAGATTCAGAGGCAGACAAGCTGCTAATATTAAAGTTAACGAGCTTGCGAACATTCCATTTAAATTTGGATAGAGAGAAAATATTTAAGGCAGTCTTTGTTTTCCCTAAACCTGCTCCCTGTCCCAGCTGTGGTTATTTTAGAAAAGATCACTACATCTTTAATCCTACGACATCACATATTTCTCACTTATTTTAAGCAACAGAGGACACCTTTCAGATTTAATATTAAAACATGCAATAACTTCTATTTAAGTATCACTTTAGAACCGACAAATTTTTGTTTCCTCCATTAATCAAATTTAACTTAGTTCTCACAGTACCTCAAGGGAATGTAACTGACCAAGAATATCTTTTTTTTTTTTTTGTGATGAAACTCCTGCTTAGTTCTGAGAGCCTGAGATTTAAAAATACAGATTTGAATTACATTTAGTTTAGAGCTGACTCGAAATGCCAAAGCCTGAATGTTAGGGCCCTTTTGCTTCCTTTGACTTCTCATCCTCAGCAAGTGCCTTAAGAAAGTCAAGTCAGTTTCAAATTTGGGGGAGTTCAGCCCCCGGAGGGCTTGTTGCAGTGATAACCTGGCTGAGCATGGGCTGGCGGAGAGCAGTTAGGAACCCTGGGACCTGAGATGCAGAAGGGCAGGGCCCCACCCCTCAGGAGGCTGCAGAGTTCCTGATTCTGCCGTTGTTTTTCGGAGAAGGCTGGAGGGTGGGTTGGGGTGTGGGCACACAGCGGGAGAACGGCGCCGTTGTCCTGGGCGAGCTGTGCTCAGCGGCAGCCCGAGCAGCAGGACTGACTGGGGGAGCACCGAGCCGGCCGCTCTGAGCTACCGATGCCAACGATGCCCTCGTCTCCCTACTCCGCCACAGCTCCCAGCCAGCAGGCGGCAGAGCCAGTGTCCCTGAAAGGGATCCGTGCGATTGCGCCTTTCGTGCAGCGCTTGTCCGTTCTGCGCAATCGATTTGTATTGAAGGCGCAGAGAAGCTCCTTCATTCAGAAGGTGACTCTGGGACCGTTTGAAGGCGGGGTGAGGAACAGACTCCCTGCCCCACCCTACCCAGCATTCATTCTCATTTATCACCTACGTTAAGTCATTTGGATTATCTTTGGGGGAGGGGGGAGGGGAAGAGAGTGGGTGTTGGAAGTTATGCAGACAGTAGGGCTTCTAAAGCTTAGAGATTTAAGACCAAGCGGTGTATTGGGCTTCCCTGAGGGACCCAGACATCATTAAATCGCTCACATCCTCCAGGGCCCCGCTATAATTTTTGAAAATTCACTTAAGCAAAACAAACAAACAAAACCATGTAGGAGTTACAAAATCTAAATTCATAAATTCAAATAGATGAATTAATGTATTTTTTTATAACTTGAATTATATCATATGTCCACTGATGAGGAAACTTAACATTGGACAGTTTGGTGTAAACTAAGCCAATTCAGTTTACCCCTTTCCACCTCTCTCCTTGGGGGCTTCTGCGTTCCCAGCAGCTTATGTCACATCAGTGTGGCAGAGTTGGTGTCTGGTCTCTGTCACATTTGCCCCGGGCACTCATGGGGACATTTGTATTTTCACGTGGTCTGGAGTGAGAGTTCCATTCAGGTCATTCTACCCCTCTTCCAGGAACCTGGGAGCCCCCTTCAGCCCAGCCGTCCTCCAGGGGCCCCCGCCTCAGGTCTCTGAGTACATGGAGAAATTCCACAGGCCACCCTAAAGGCTCTTCAGGGGAGAGGAACACAGGGGGGCTGCATCAGGACCTTTCTTTCTACACAAGTCGCGCCCCCTTGATGCTGCCGCCTCCTATGGACGTGGGTCTCTGGTCCCCTGGTGCCTTCCTGGGGGTCCTGTCTGGCTCGGAAGGCACAGAGCCTCATGGATTTTAGATTTCTAAACTTTCCTGGAGTTTCTAACTTCCCCTTCCCCAAAATGTGGCAGTGGTAGAGGACAGAGCATTTTTAAAGAGATGTCTTAGTGTCTAAATTCCTTTCATCCCCTTTTTGATTACCTTCCCTCAGCCCCGTTATGCACTGAGTAGGGGTAGGACAGTCTGGTCCTCCCTCTGTTCTTCCCAAGCTTATATGTTTATATGGGATGGGCTTTCGTCTCAAGAGTCTTTTAAAACTTTGGAACATAAAAAAGCCTTTTTTCCTCAAAACAATTGTCTCTGGCAATCCTTTCAAAACAGACTTTTGAGACTCAAAAGCTATACTGTACTTTAGTGCATCTCTTGTGACAATCTTCCCTTGAGGTAAATGGATAGATTCTGCTCTAAATGGGGGAGGGAAGAGCAGTGAGGTCGTTGGAAGTAGTTGGGGCGGAGGGCACAGTTACTGTCTCCAGTGGTTATCCTGCCACATTTATGTTCAGGTCTTTCTTTGTGTTCATGACGGACGCCGTGAAGATTCACTTGGCCATCGCTCTTCTGAGGTGATCTTGTAGTGATCACGGGGGAGTAAGGTCACAGTCTCCTTCATGAGAAGATTGAATCTCTGTTTCAGGCTGTGGGATGTGGGCGCATTGCACTGGACTCCCTAACTCACTCTCAGAGAAGACACCAGAAAAATCTCAAGTGTGGCTTCGAGAGGTGCCGTTAGCAACCTACCCGTCAGGAGAGCTTCGCCAGGCCGTGGTCGGGAACCTGATCTTCGGGGATGGAGTTCAGGCCGCTGCTGCCGTTCTCACTTCATCCTAGTAAAATACAGCTCTTGAAGAGCTTCACATTAGAAGAGATCGATCCATTAGTGAGAATTAGGGAATGCCGTTGCCTACGCGTATTTATTTTGTCTCCTGGGCCAGGGAGGAATGAGAAGGACGGTGATAGGTGAAGCGAACGACCCGGGAGGAGCACACAGGATGAGAAGGGTGAAAGACCAAGGATGGGATGCCGGGGCCAGCAATACTGAGAGGGAAGGAAGATCCAGAAGAGTCCGTGAGGGAAATGGAAGTGGTTCTCTCTGCCTTCAAACGTCTTCGGTTGCAGCAGGTATTTAAATGTCGGCTTCCTCACAGGGCCACTTTTGCGAGGTCTTCAGAGAGCATTGCCCCATTATCGGGACCTCCCTGTGTATCCCAATATCAGTCATGGCTCTTTGGAAGGTCACTTTCGATTCCTTCTGTGCCTCCAAGATGACTCTAACTCCTGATAATCTCTCCCACATTGATTCTGTATTCTGGGGCCACTTCACTGTCCCAGGTTGAGAGGGAGCTCCCCGGTGAGGCCACCAAGGTCAGCCGTCTCCTCTGCACAGGTACCGGCGTGGTCCGCGCACATACACTTCTCCCTGTCGACAGTGGCTTCCACCGGAGGACTCCGTCCCTGCTCCGCGGCCAGGGGACGTTCCAGACAGCCTTCTGGCTTTTCCAGGAACAGCCCGACAGGGTCAGGGCTGCAGTTGAATAGTCTGAGTGGTCAGTCAGGACTCCGGTTTCAGGAGAAGACCGAGTGCTTGATGGGGAACCTCGAAGTTGACTCTTGGTCAAGTCGGTCAGCTTTCACTATACCTCATTATTAACTAGGACATAACGAGGTGTGTGTGTATAACTCAGTGCAATCATAGTTACCTCAGGCATGCGCAGTGTCAGCATCTTTTGGTGAAGTTCATTTTTATTCCCAGTTGACCAGCAACCTCTCCCGGCCATATATAGAAGACCCTGACCTTTGAGGTCGTGTTCCCATAGTCAGAGAAGAGACTCAGCTTGGAACTTACTATAGACTCTCATGCCGGTGGCGGTCTGTCATCCGCTTGTGGCATGTTCTCCATCTTTGGGTTTTGAGTCACCTCAGTATTGATGATGACATTTACTTGCTTGTTGCTCTTGTGCCCTAAATCCGGGTTATCTGACTCATCACGATGAGAAGTTTCTATCAAATGACAGTGGAAGAACACAGATCTTATAGGAAATGTGTGCTATTAGAGTTTATCGCTTTTTTTTTTTTTTCAGTACAAATACTCACCAAAACATGCTGTTACTGGCCACAAAGCACTTAAAAGTATTTGGGTTTATCTCTGCACACTAACCCCATTTTAGCTGTTCTTTGAAAGGTTGACCATCCTCTTGCCCCCGACTTTCACATCAAATTTACATGTGTATTCATCTCCCTGCACGTTTATTCTCTGTTTTGAGCTTCCAGAGGGTTCTCCTGCATCAGGAGTGTAGTTTGCAGGCTGTTGGCCCCTGCAGAGCCCTCGGTCGCTCATCCTGTCTACTCCCTCCCCGGCAGCGTGTGCCTAGCACCCTGGACGCACTCCTCACCCTGAACCCCATGATCTGCTGTTCCACTCGCCCACCCCTCACCCCAGCTGCAGGCTTCAGGAGGACAGTGAGCTCCTCTCATCAATGCTTGTCCTTCATTAAGCACCCCTCACCCCGTGTCCCACACTACGAGTCAAGCACAGTGCGGGACACATAGTAGGTGTTCTTGCAGAATGACTGCATTTCTCTCTGGTGGCCCAGTGTCAGGCTCCAACTGGGGCGGGGTGCTCCTGTAGCTGAGGTCTCCTGGGGTTCACACGCCCCTATTATTGCAGAGAAGAAATGTGGTGCTTGTGTGCGTGTGGGAAGAGGGTGTTGTATTGAAGGAGGGAATGAGGAGAGAATTCAAGGGCAAAGAGAGTAAAATTCCTTGGCCTCCGTTCTGAATTGAGCAGAGAGGGACATGAACTTTCTTCCCTCTCTGAACTCCCTTTGCACTTGCCGCCTATTCTGCTCATTTTAGTACTTACTTATTAGCACGTTGCCTTAAGTCAGGCCGCCCGGGATCACAGAGGGGTCTAATCTGCAGGGCTGCCTCAGGAATTCTGTGATGCCACAGCAGCTTACCTGGGGTTCCGCTGGCACCAAATCTCCTAAGTCACCGGGGAAGAACTGTGACGGGGACTTTGGAGAACCGTGGGAAAGCAGGTGAGGACAAAGTCTGCCTGCCCTTCACTCCCTTGGCGAGGGGTCCCAGGAAGTCAGACACTGTATCCTGATGGGGCATAAGTCCCAGGGCTGTGCTGGACCTCAGCTCCCAGGGGGAAGAGCAGATGAGCAAGTCCTGGTGGATTCCTCTGGGGTTTCACCAACTTGGAGGTCGGTGGAGTTGCCACCGTTTAGCCATTGGACCAAGCCGCGAGAGCCACTGCCCTGGGCGGGAAGACCTCCTCTTACTCGGGGAAGGGGGAGCAGACTCCCTCAGCAGGAGGGGACGGAGTAAGGCCCTGACGGAAGACGGGCAGAGACGGGGATGATGTGGGTGGGGGCTGGGGCCTCGGTCAAGGGAGGCTGAAGCCTGGAGACCACCGCCCTTCCATGAAGCAGCTCTGCTACCCAGAGGGAGGCGGACACAGCAAGGCCTGTGTTCGCCGTAAGGCCGGCGGCGGGGTGCCGGAGCGCTTTGAGCCGCAGGAGTTCCTGGTGGAGGTTTCTTAGGCCATCTCAGACTCCCTTTGTCACAAAGGGACTGAGAAATTCGGGGGATCGTCCTTATTTAACCAATTGCTTTACTAAGTCTACAGACCGTAAACTACCAAGCAAAACACACGTTTTAGTGAAGATACCAGCGCCCCAATCCCAGGCCTCAACCCTTAGCCGTTGTTCCGTTGTTGTTGGGATTATCATCATTAGCTCCCTCAGGCTTTCTCTGAACAAGTGACTCCACCACCTGAATTTTTAAAACCCCAATTCAACTGATAGATACTAAACAGTTATATCTTTTAACGAACACATATAATTAAATATACAAAACATTCGCATATGCCACTTTGCCAAGGCAGTTGCTGCGAGGCAAATTGCTGCCCAACACGCCCCCTCTAGATTCCCCTGCCGAGGAGGCGAATTCTGCTGGCGTCGCTGGGTGCCATGCTTCCCCGTCCCCTTCGCTGCCCACAGCAGTGGCCGCGAGCAGGGCACGCGTCGTTTTCCGATGAGCCGCCGCTTCGGAGCAGTGGCTCCATCGCTTTCCAACATTAGCGCGTGTGGTCAAGTGTCCATCCTGTGTTTGTCCGTGGTGCGCCCTCGCTTAGGCTCACGAAGGGCGAAGGCGCGCTCTGCCCTGCTCAGTGCCTAGGATGGCGCCCCGCGAAGCGCGGGGGTGTCGCACAAACTAATTGGATGCCAGACTGAACGCCAGATGGCGGCCCTTTGATTTGGCTCCTTCCAGGTCTGTTTTGCTACAATTCATATCCACTGGGATTTAGATCTCGTTTTATAACCACATTCTTCTGATCTTGATGTGAAGAATGTGCTGGAACAGCTCTTGACGGCGATCCACATTAATATTAAAAGTGCCTCACGGTGGACAGAGGCGGGGCTGAGCCAGGAGTTTCTATCCCAGGCATTTGGACAGTTCGAGCGTTCGTCAGTTTACCCTCTCACCTGTAACTGTGATGCCTGAAGTTCCCCCACCGGAATGTCGTTCCTTTTAGTTCTCTTCCTCTCTGGAATCTTATAATTTTTTCAATATAAATACCCCTAGATAGGTAACATAGTAAGTAGTTACTAGCCCCTTAGTGTAAATAAGTTAAAGTGCCAAGCTAAACTGGGATATTTAAGATGGGAACTTAGGTAGAGGGTAGATGTTTGTTTAAATATCTAAGGCCAAAGGACCCACTCTGCATGAGGGTAGCAGTCAGGAAGGCCCGTACTGACCACCGTGGCCCAGGCCTCACCAAGGGTAGTCATTGCGTGAGGGGGGTGCGAGGTTAGCAGGCTCCGACTTTAAAAATAAAAATAGGAAACAGAAATCAAATGTAGTTTTCAGCTACAATCCAAGGGGAGCCGTAACTGCAGCCTAGAGACCGATGCTGTCGAAACTTTGAAGGATTTCTTAAGATTTGTAACTCCGCTGTATTTATTGTCACTGTTAGTTTGGGGGCTGTTTTCTTTCTGTGGTTATTAAAAGCAAAACCCTTAAAACCAAAAGGGCCTCTATGGTTATCTTGGGGAGACAGGAAGAGGCGAGAGCTCCGCAGCCCCTTGCCCCACCGCCGGACCTCTGGGAGAAGAGCCACAGGGGCGGTCCATAAAATGGGAAGAGCAGGAAGCGGGGCGGAGGCATACACCAGAAAAAAAAAAAGAAAAGAAAAAAGAAAGACTCAGGGTTGGACACTAGAAAGGTCCATTTGGTGGCAGAAACCAAAGCTAGAGGCTAGAACAAAGCCATGCTGGGGAGCGGGCGCTGCAGCGAGCCGCCGGGGGGCCTGGCTGCGAGGCGGGCAGAACGGAGAGCTACCCAGGACCGCCAGGAATGAAGGGGGTCGTTGCCTCCAACCCAGCTCAAAGGGATCACCTTCCCTGGGGGTCCGGGGCTCCAGAATGGAAAGGAATCTCTTCAGTTTCAATTCCAGGCATGTACTTTTTTCCTCCTGGAAGTGAGTTTAGATCACGTTTCAGCAAGTGTCCTCCTGCAGAGAAAGGTCTTTGTGTTAAAAATAAAGTTCACTGGAGACACACTTGATATTTCCAATGGCATTTCTACCTGTCCAGCCCGGGGAGGGCTTAGCCCCATTGTCCATCACGGCCTCCCCACACTGTCTCATGCAGTTCACGTTGCTGGGCTTAATCTGTAAAGTTCGAACAGCGTGGAGCCTGTTTGTTTCTGAGGTCACCCCTGATGTTGTGCGGCCCCAGCTGGATGGAACCACGTTCCCAGTGTGGATTTGAACTTGGAAAGAGCAGAGCTGGAGTGTTTTTGATGTAGGGTAACAGGATGCCAGGGTAGGGGGCAGAGGGATGTGAAGAGGTATTTTTCAACCCCCTTTTCTTTCCCATGTGTTCAAATCCCTGCTGTGCTTCAAGTACAGCACGTGTTCTTAGGCAGTGAGGTTAGAAACCTGGTCCCTCAATGTACCTGCTTGGTTGTCTAAAATCTGACATATATGTAGCTGATTGGGTATGAATTTTTCATTCATCTGTTGGTTAGCACGACTCTTCTGAGGCAACTTTTGGAAATATCATCCTCTTTTAACCTGGCTTGGATAGGTGTTCCAGGTTTCTCCATTGAAACAAAATGGTAGCCAGTAACTTTAAAGATGCATACCTTCCCAACTTTGCAATGGACTTTGGATTTTTACAAAAGGTGTTACATTAGCAGAGATTGTAAAAATGTAATGACATTCTTTTATGACTGAATGGCACTGCACCATTCCCCCTTCCTTCTCCCTGGAGGCGTCTTGTGAAAGGGGCTTGTGCGTGACCGCCCTGATCGGATGGAGGGTAGGTTTGGACACAGCATGGACCCCAGGGGGGATACAAGTGCTCCACCCCTTAGGATGGGAACTGAAATCTTGTAAGGTCCGCCTGAAAAGGTAGCAAAGTAATTCAATGGAGAGGCAGAGCGACACAAGTAAAGCCTGCCAGGTTCGAAGCGGGCTCTGTGTGGGAGGCAGCGGGGGAGCTGGGTGGAAGGGTGGATAGACAGGCCGATTTAGCAGAGACGGCTCCGTGGCAGAATTGATGAAGACGCTCTCAGAACTGCTGCTGTCGCTTTTGAACCCTCTGGAAAAATGACCCGAAGTACCAAGAGAAATGAAAATTCCCTCCAGTCACTAAGTGACGAAATCCTCAGAATGATGGTTTTATTCCTCCCAGTGGAAAAGAGAGAGAAGAAGAAAGGAAGGAAGGGTGGTTTTGCTCTCCTCTGCTTGGAATTTTGACTAATGAGACCCACAGGCAGGAGGGGAGAGGGCTTGGGTGCCAGGACGGACACGAAGGAAATCAGATGCACCAATATGGGGAGCCGGCTGGCTCTAATTTTCTACGCGAGTGCAGATGCAGCCCCAGGCCATCCATCACATTCAGAAGGACCTCCGCCACGCCCCCTTGGGGGGCTGGCCTCACCTGCTCTCTCCCAGCCTCCACCCTCCTGGAAAAGCAGGTGTATTATGTGTGACTAGACATTTACCCTGCTACGGTGATGCTATGTGGTTTATTTTTTGATTACGCTAGTTCTGTGTTGTAGTCCATCTGGGTATTAATGACTTTTCTCTCAAATTTTAACACAGACTCACTTAGCAAACATGAATTGAGCAAGAACTCTATTGCTATATTAAAACCTACGTGTAAGTGCTCTCTAAGGTCTAAATGGTCGCTTGCTTAGAAAGCCACCTCTCCTTGGAGATGTCTGGGTGTTCAAGGAATTTGGAGACTTAAGTTTTAGGTGGGAAGTAACATTACAGTCTGAAAGGAGAGAGATTCTCAAGGGGTGGTTTTTGCTGTGGAGGGTATTGGAGATTAGGGTTCTGCCCTCACTTTTCATAGTGACAGGAGGGGGAAATGACAGACTTGGTCCCCTTCCTTCAGAAAGGTGACCTCTGCCTGCTCCCTGGGGGAGGAGGCGGGGAATAATGAGACTGCACTGTGGCAGGGAAGGCAAATCACTTGTCCAACATAGACTTCGGGGTTTCTCTTTTTAAATCATTGTAATGATTTAATTCATTAGTACGTCTCCGTCTTGTCTCCCTGATCTGGCATTTCAGTTTCTGGCAGACGCACCGCTAGGTGTAAGTGCTCTTCGGTGACACTGGTCACTTTCTGCCCAGGTTGCCGTATCCTGGCATTCTTCCGCTGCCGGTTACCACGAACGCCTCCACTGGTTTTGCTCTCAGAATGTCACAGCGACCAGCTTGCAGGTGGCCTCCTGCTGCAGTTGCTGGCGCAGATTCGCAGCCATGATGCGGTCTGCACTGATTTGTTCGTTATTTGTTGCCAGTGATAGTCGTTCTCATCATCCTCTCCCTCCCCTTCTTCCTTCCCCCGTGCGCTGGGCTCCTCCTGAGTCACCCAGGCTCAGGAATCAGAGGAAGAAGCGCCGTTTTTAAGGCTGATCCTAGGACTCCAAGGTTTCTTTGGGTTCAAGTTCTGCCATGAGCAGCCTGAGCCCTGGGGGTCTTGCTGTCCCCTTCCTCACTCTGTCCCCAAGCGCGCGCCCTCCCCCCCCACACTCTTCCCCACTTCGTGCCAAAAACAGACATAATTTTCTTGTCGTTCTCCTTTTCCGACTCTACTACACTTGAGACTCAGATGGATCCCGCCAGTGTCAGCCTACAGGTCATAAGGTTCTGGGAACTGCCCGTCTCTGAGCAGTCCCCTGGTCCCTGTCTTTCCTTCTGCAGTTCCTCAGGAACAAGATGATTTCGTGTTGAAATAAATGAGTTTCGCAAGAGCCGCAAATAGCATTTGTTGCCTGTCAGTGGGAATGTGAGTGCCGGATGAAGCTGAGTAGGACTTGTTCAGAACGGGGGGTTCTTGATGCTCTGTGAGAAATGAGTATGATTTCCTAGGAGAAACAGCCCGACAAAGTAAGTTCCTCAGAATGTCCAGAAAACACCCTCTGGAGCCATGAGGAAAGGGTGTTACTTCTGTTGCAGGGAATGAAACATGGATAGACCAGAAAGGAGGCCAGGGTCAAGCAAATACACTCACATATTCAACAGCTAAGTTGCCAGTTACTCCAAACACCGGAACAGTTAAGTTGTGCCGTGTTCATCCCCCACCCAAAGATGACGAGTGCAGCCAACGGCTCCTGGGCACTTACTTCACGCTGGGCAGTGTTCTAAGTATTATGCGCGCGCTGCTTCATTCGATCCACTTGGCTGAGCTACAGTGAATTACAGTATCATCTCCATGTAGAGACATAAAGCCCCTTATTTAAAGTTAAAGCTGGTGAGTTTTGAAATCCAGCTTTGCACCCAGACCATCTGGTTCCTGACTCACTTTTAACCTATCTGCTAATCCCATTGAACGCCAATGCTTCTCTCTCAATGCCTTCCATAATACTAGTGTACAGTGTGCTCAGTGAACGTTTGCTGAAGGAAAATAGTTGCTCAAGGAAAAATGAGACCAATTAAATCCCGTTAGAGGAGGCAGCGAGGGAGGCAGGTTGCTGTCGGCAGCTCTTTGGTCTCCCTGGGACGAGAGTCCCAATTGGGGGTGGTGCCGGGGTAGGGAATCTCCCACCACGCAGCGGGAGGGATCCAGATACTTCTTACCTGTCGCAGAGAGTCAAAATCTCAGAGTTAGGGCGCAGCTTCCCCACTCTAGCCCCTCCAAACCCCGCACTGTTACTCCGAGCCATGCCACGCGCAGTCACCCCGGCCCCCTGGACAAACTTGTCTGCTTCTCTGGGAATGCGTTCCTCTTTTGGCCCACGGGACAGACTCTTAATTATTGTTTAAAGACCACCCCTTCTCTAGCATTTTCTCTGACTTCTGTTTCACCCCCTTGCTCCAGCAGCAGCTGTCATTCAGTTTCTGTAATTGTTTATATCCGACTTTACCATGTCTCAATATCACCACATTTACCATCTGTTTTCCCCGCCCAGCCCTCTGCAGGCAGTCATGTTTCATTCACCTATGCATCCACAACACGACGCGTAGCACCAGATGCATACCCTGGTGCTCGTTAACACCTACTGTAGCAAATTGCATTTCCTGCGTGCTGTACTTTGCTCTAGTCACGTGTTCCAAACGCGCTCTGGGCCCGCGTGGGTGCCCGGGGCCCGAACAGTCACAGGGAACGGCTTACCTGTACCTCTCCTGGCAACTGGCCATCAGCCACTTGTTCCTTGGGAGGGTCAGCTTGATTTTAAAGGTTCAGGATTGAGGGAGAATATGTCATGAACTTGACTAAATGATTCTCTTACCCAGTGTCAGCCCATTGAACTGTCCCTTCACTTTTAACTGTTCCATCAGCCAAACCGCTTACTCAGCTTTTCGGAGGCCCTATTACTTGATCCGAAAACATTGGCAACATTTCGGCCTCCAGTCTGACTTTAAGCCTGTTAAGGATAATGCGTTTTCTCTAGATTAGGTGACACATGTTGGTTGTATTGGAGAAACATCAGTTATGTCTGTGTCTTGGCTAGAATGAGCCAGATGTGGGAGCGTGCCAGCTTTTATTTCACTGCTAACAGACTCCTTAATTAACCTGCTAAAGCTAGTGCACAGTTCACTGTAGTTTAGAAACAAGGTGTATAACAGGCACACTTTTTCTTCCATTACACTTTTTTAAAAAAATTTGTTCAACTTATTAGATAGTCAAACTCTCTTGGGTTGTACATCAGACCTTCTCAAAAGAAGTGAGGATTTGAGAAAAAAACCCAATGGGGCTTGGTTTCTTTTCGACAAAACTTGCTGTTGCTTCTTTTACCCCTTGATAATTGCATTCTCCTCCCTGCTGATATTTAAACACGTCAACGCAATCTGTAGCGTCTCCTTCCTTGGCAATACCGCCGTTCTCATAAACTGCTGTTTGTAAAATAAAAGGCCGGAGACGTCTCTTTGGGGGGGGGTCTCCTTTCAGGAGGCCTGTTCAGTGAGAGTGGATGCTGTGCCCCTCCATGCTCCTTGGGCCGTGCTTGTGCCGCCTCCGTGTGTCACGCCTGAAATAAATGTGCTACCTGTGTTTTTACTTCCTGCTTTGCTCACAGCTCCCCAGGTCGTCGCGCTTCAGGAGACAGAGCCAAGGACGGCGTGCTCCATTTCCATGATGAAATGCAGATGTCCCATTGAACCTAATCAACCTTCATTTCAAAAGGTTGACAAAGTAGATACTTAAAGAAGTCAGTCAGATAAATTTATTGTACTACAAAGAGTCCATTCTAAGAATTTTCTCTGATTCTAAAGCTATAGAATTTTTATTTGATTGTGAATTACATTGCATTTTCCTGCCCTTCAGGTTCTGGTGTCTCAGTTTTATGTCCCTCACAGGGAGAGAAGCTTGTGGACAGTCACGTTGGTCTCTGCGACATTCTGTCCCAGATTGAAAAGGCCCACGGTCTTTCTGTCCTGCTCCCATCGGGTGAGCTTTCGAGCAGCAGATGGATAGGAGAGTTTTGCATGAGAGAGCATGGTATCATTATAGTCAGGGAGGAGACCTAATGTATTTTCAGTCACCGATGATGTGCCGGGGACTGTGTTAGATTTTTAACATGTGCTAAATCATTTTTTAGCAACTCTGTGAGTGGGTGCTATTGTTCCGTTTTCAAAAATAAAGCTATCCGGACTCAGAAAAGTAAAGCTGAATGGTTGGAATGGAGAATTATGAGCTGCCGTTTTGTATGAGACAGTCAGTCAGGTGTGGCCATGGAGGGGACAGAAGAGAGGCTAGGAAAGCAAAGTTTATTATACTCACAGGTCTGAGAGACAGGGGCCGTGAATGGTCATGCAGGGACCACACTGGAAAGACAACAGAGTGGCCAAGAGGCAGAAGACAGGAGCAGGAGGCAAGCTTAGGTTGTGACCTTCCCTGGGACCTCCACTGGCAAAGCAAGCAGGATAGAATAAGTAGTTCAGGATTGGCCAGTTTGAATAATTTCAGCGGGTATTGGGATGCTTTCTAATGTCTGGTACCTGGCCTTGGGATGAAGAAGGCAAACAGGGATGTTACACTGACTACAGGGAACCAGGGACCGGATGCGGGAGGCAGGGCTCTGGAGTGAGTAGTCTGCACGTGGAAGGTGTGCTCCGGGCTGGGCTTGCTACTTCCTCTAAGAATCAGTGAGCCCTCCAACAGGTAGTCTCTCCCCAGCCAGAAAGGTTTTCTAAGATGCCAGTACATCATAATATACTGAAAATTAAAATACATATACAATAAATACATCCATAAAAATATGTTCTATCTGACCTTTTCAAACTCTGACTTGAAGGCACTAGGTCTTTACTAGGTCTTAGTTCTTTAGGGAACCCCAGTTTTTAAGGGCCATCCTCATCCATCTTAGATTAAGTGACCAGCTGAGACTTTAGTCGGGCCCTTGAAAGCCAGACTGCCCTGGCAGAGCCTCTCCTCTGGACTTCATTCATTCTGTTTTATTATACTCGTGCTGTGTGATAATTTTTTCTTCCTTCTACAATTTTAGGAAGTCATTGTAGTCCAGGGCACCTTTTAGTTTTCTTTCTCTTTCTGGGACTCAGGACAATGTCTGTCGCATAGCTGGAACTCTGTAACATTTGATTAATGATAGATTACAACATTTTTTTTCTAGGAATTACAAAGTTTACATGAAAATTAAGTGTCCTGCCCTGGCTGGTGTGGCTCAGTGGATTGAACGCAGGCCTGAGAACCAAAGGGTCGCTGGTTTGATTCCTGGCCAGAGCACATGCCTGGGTTGCAGGCCAGGTCCCCAGTAGACGGTGCTCAAGAGGCAGCCTCACATTGAGGTCTCTCTCCCTCTCTCTCTCCTGTCCCCTCTCTCTAAAAATAAATAAATAAGTAAACCTTTAAAAAAGAAATTGAGTATCCTGGGAAACTAAAGTCATTAGATGAAGTGTTCCATTCGAAAACTACTGACCTTTAGTCTGACCTGGAGTTAAGCAAACAAAGGTAGTTATGCTACCATCGTGGGTGATTCCTTTCGTTTTCGTGTCTCTGTCTATTGGGCCAAAATCTACTTTGAGTTTTGCAACCCTGGTCATGCTGGGAGACAGATGCAGAGTGGCAGCTTGCTTGGGTGGCCCAACGACTTCACCTAATTGGCCAGGATACCCATTCTTCCATGGCCTAATGAAATGAGCCCAGCATTTGAAGTCACAAATCCACCCTGGCTGTGCCAATTAACATCTGTGAGTCCTCAGGCAAGCCATTTAATCTTGGTGCGCCTCTGGTTCCTAATTTATAAAATGGGCTTAATAATACCCATATCCAAGAGTCGGATCCGAGGATCATATTGGAAACCTTGAAAATATTTATTCCCTAGAAATTGGTGTTTTTATGTCATTGCTAGAGTCAGCTAGAGCAAACTGTGGGCCCGGACCCTGAGCAGTAGAGAGACCCTGTGCAATTATGAACCATATGCCACTTCTGCTCTGACGTTTCAGGATATTCACCGTTCTCATCCCAAAGAGGGTTAGCCTGGAAACGGCCATGCTTCGCGTCTCAGCCTGAAGTGACTTCCTTCCCTTTTCTTTTTTTGAAAGTTTGGATTCATACAGTCCCACTGGCGTCTCTGCCTCGAAGTCGGACCATACAGGTTGTTTTCCCTCAAGTCCTCCTCTCAAAGAAAACACTTCAATCTCTTTGTTGTGATTGTGTAGCTCAGAAGTGTCTAAAGCTATAAGCTTCAAACTTGCCACAGTTGTTGTCTCCACAAGCAGGAAAAATCAAGGAAAATTTGAAGGAGAAACTTTCACTATATTTTTTTCTTTTAAGTTAGTTACATTTTAAAATAACTTGAATTGTTATTTTCATGGGTGCATTCTCCTTGCTCATAATGCCGTTGTATTGCCTACAGAGACTTCAGTGTCAGCCTCCTGTTGACACGCGTAGGGTAGAGGCATATGTCTGTTGTGGTCAGGCGTGGTGTGTAAAGATTGTTCTTGTTCTGCAAGCAATAAATGCTTTTTGTCTTCTATTAGGGTAATCTTTACCCAGGCCTAATAGTGCAATCAATTATGGTACGTAAAAAAGGTAATCATCCTCAGGGTCCCTCCCCACCCCAGAATCTTCCCTACTTTTAGCACAAATGAAGTTCTGTCCCCACATGTTCCTTTATCTAAACAGCTATCCTTTTGGTGAAAAGACAAATGGTAGTTATTACCTGTGGACTGCTCTCAATGAATAAAGAATCTGAAACGAAGTTTCAGAGGAGTTGGAGGAGGTTGTGTGTATAGACGGTGTGTGTAAGATTAGCAGAAAGAGATTCAAAAGCTGGAACACAGAGGATGAAGCAGTCACCGTCGGTGACTATCAACCTATTACACAGAGGCAGGAAGGGACACACTTGACGGCTGTCATTCACTTACAAGGAATGAGAACTCCAGAGGGCACCCTTAAAAACAGAGGAAAAGGAAGGAACAGTAAGAGCCTTGCCCAAGAGTCTGGGATGGGCAAAGCAACGCGGGAACCCGAGATGAAAAGCAGAGCGATGCCCAGAGGACACACAGCCTGGTCCAAGTCCGCGAGTGGCAAGCACGTGAGGCACGGCAGGCTTGGCGGGCGGAGGTTTCCTGCAGAATGTCGCCCAGTTGTGTGGACAGTTTTGCAGTCAGCGGCCAGACCTCCACGCGTGGGGCACAGAAGGGGCTGGAGTCTAGGTCGCCAGCTAACCCCCAGGTTATGCTCTACCTAGCTTTCCTCAGCAGGAGGGGTTCTCAATTCGTATTTGCTAGGGGTGGGGGGGAGAAAAAGAGGGAGTTTTAAAAACAAGAACCAGATATAACGTTATTGTAAAAGATATGACATAAATTCTAGAATTCTAGAATTTTTTGTAGGTAACTCATACTTGAAAAAGATGCGAGGCACTTGGGCTGCAGGAAACTTGCTCAGGTGATCTTGGTAGTGGAAGTTTCATGGGAGGACTCACCTGGTGATAGAGAAGACTGTGTTCCCAGGGCCCCTAGGAACATCTGTTACCCACGTTCCCGGGTGTGTTCAGCACTTGAGTCATCTCCGTTGTCCCCTTAGGAGCAAGAATCTGTAGATCTGCACTCTGACACATTAACAGGACTCCATTAATCTCTCGCGATGCTTCTCGTCGTGCCTTTTCTCATTTCTCCTGCCACTGTTTGGAGGTGCACAGTGACTAAGAGCCTAGGCCCTGGAGTTAGAATACCTGGTTTCAAACACTAAGCTCTGTTCCTTACTAGCTGTATAAGTTTCTTAACCTCAGTCTCCTTATCTGTAAAATATAGGTAATGGTGGCACTTACCTCAGTGGTTGTATTGATAACTAGTGAGTTCATCTATTTAAAACCCTAATTACTAATATATCCTGTCAGCTGCCTTCTGTTTTAACTCTGGAGAAAGATACTGGATACCTTGGAAAGTTGTATCACCTCTATTGTATAGACTTTTTTTTTTTTTAAACAAGAGCATCAGATGGCTGGTGACCACACTTGGGTCAGACGTCTGTGCTGACCAATAAGTGGCCAAGCCTTATTTATAAACTACCCCAGGGCCAGTTCCCTCAGGAAAAGGTTGGGAGTAGAGAATTTTTTCTTGGACGGTACAACGAATGTAGCAAGCTCCCTGACTCAGAAGCCCATTTTAGGAGGGATTAGTATAAAGAAGATGCCTTATCTAATTAACTAAACCCATCCATCATGCTTCTGTTAAAATCTGTGACCCTTCTTTCTTTCTCATTTAACTCATGTAATTACTTCAATTATGCTTTTCTTCAATTATTATAATTATGTATTTTTATTGAAGGCATTCTTAGAGGGAATGATGTTGGCAGGATGGTCTCTAAGGCTCCTTCCTGTCTTGATATTCAATTAGGATGTCTTCACCATGATTCCTGATAGTTTTGGGGGCAAGGACCTTGTCTTCTTGTTTGCTGCTATATTCTCGGCATCAGAATAGTGTCTGGCATGTGGTTAAGTGCTCAATAAATATTAGTCGAATGGCAAATAAAATGGGGACTTGGAAGAGGAAAATGGTCAGGCGGAGAGATACTGAGCAATACATTTAGTGGGTCTTCCTCTGATGTTTCATGTCTAGTCTTCTATTCTAAGATAGAAAATTATCCATCACTCAGTTTTTTGTTTTTTTTTTGTTTGTTTGTTTGTTTGTTCTTTACTGGAGCAAAATAAACTCTCTGGATGGCAGGGCAATGAGCTGAGCCGATCCCTGAACAGTCAGGAGTCAGGGATGGAGATGTTTATACCCGGAATTTGAACTGGTGTATTGCCATTAACTAGAAAAACCATCGCCAAGCTGCTCTGCGGTTGCCATGGATACTACCTTGAGTGTCTGAGGTGTCATTACACAGTGGGAAGAGTCATGCAGAGTCGGGCTCAAATCCCTGGCTGTTCTTCGTTGGTTCTGTGTCCTTGGACAAGCTCTTTAAACTCTCCAGAGCCTCAGTTTCCTGAATTTTAAAAGACCTAGATAGCAGAGTTAGACTGAAGATGATGATGATGATGATGATGATGATGATGATAATGGCTACCTTACAGTAAATTTTTTCTATTAACCAGCACTAATTCTTCTCGATTATGCTGTAACGTAGGTGTTATTATTCCTATTAACAGATGAAACAACCCCAATCCAGAGAGGCAAGCTCGTCTGATAAGATCATACAACTAATAAGAGATGGAGCTAAGATTTAAACCCAGGTTTGGCCTGAATCTCATACCTTGACTAAAGATAATTCATGTAAAGTGCCTGGCACATAACAGGCCTTTAATGAAAGGAAATATCAAGATTGGTTCCCAGTATATACTGCCCTTAAGACTTTCTCATCCTCCCTGTTTCTCCCCTTGTCAGAGAGCTTTTAGGACCCTCCCTTCCCCGCAGCCCCACTTCCTCACACCATCTCATGACCGTGAGAGACCTTGCAGACGAAGCGTGGCAGTGGCTGACACAACTGCATACACCCTAGTCTCTGCTGCCAGGAAAGGAGAGTCCGTTTCCGTGGCTTGAGGATCGTCCAGGGGTTAAAATGTATCTTACAGTGGTGTGCTCAGATCCCTAACGTCTGGGTACAAAGGGGTCAGGGACGCTCCTCGATCCAAGTAAACACGGGAAGTGGAGTGTCAGAACCTTCAAGCATCAGTATTGCCTTTTCAAGTGTTCTGAGCTACACGGTGAGAGAGTCTTTACAAAACCAAATTTGATTCTTTCCACTGGATCAAAGAAATGATTATACCCCGGAGGGCTAAAACTATTACAAGAAGAAAGGGAAGAAGAGGGTAAACGCTGGGATGGGAAATAATTACTGCCAGAGGTGCAGGAGATTGACTGGGAGCAGGGTACCTGTATAATTGAGGCAAAGCAAATATAAAAATCTGCTGGTTTCTAGCGCGGACATTCTGAGTTCCTTGGCGACTGGTGTGTTCAGCAGGTGGGGTGCTTAAATGTTTACTCGTCTCGAATCTTTGTTTTTATAATCTGCTCTTACAAGGCCTGTTTAAGGAGTCCGCTGGCAGGGGAATGGAGCACAGTAAAGCTGTATTTAAAAAAAATAAGTCCATTTATCTTTAATTTCTTACGGCATCTTTGAGTCTTAAATCTGCCATCGAAGGTAGCGCACAGACCTCTCCCGACCTTAAAAAGAATGTCTGATAATTGTTCAGTTTTCCAGCATAAGCTCAGATGACAGGATGAGTGAAAAGCGAAACCGGAGAACTTGACCCGTTGTACATGTGTATGTCCTGCCTCTATGGCATCTGTGCTTTGTTAGATGCTCGAGTTTTTTGCCTGAACTTTCTGGGAACCTGTTTCAGGTTATCGTTCTGAACTCTGGGGAGAATTGCATCCCAGCCAGCAGGCTATATTGGACAAGGAAACAAGGGACCAGTCAGGGCTGTGGGTGAGAAAATCTAAGATCTTGGCTCCCTCGCCTGCCTCCACTTCGCAGATGGCCACTTTCATGTCTGCGACGAGATTGGGGCTCCGCCTGGAGGTGATAAGCGTTATCAAAGGGAGTTTGATGTTCCGCTCGATGTTTAGATATCCTGGTGGTCTCCCGTGACCACTTGTCCACCCTCCCCTCCTCTTCCTCCTCTCGAAGTCCTGCACCTCCATCTTTTCATCTGTTTCCTCCTTTCTCTTCCCCCTCTTTTGTCAGTGCCCTTGCCCATACTTTATTTCTCATCCATCCTACTTTCTCCACTTTATCTTTCTCTTTTCCTTTGTTCGCCTTCCTCCTTATATCAAACCAAACTCATTGTCTATAGTTTTGTCCTGAATATCTCTTCTTCCCCCTCAGTGGTGTTTTCCGTTCCTTCAGAATATTACTTGTTTATCACCTTTTCAAAAGAACACGCATCTTTAATGGCCATGACCCACCTTCTCCTCCCCCACCCCCGACAGAGGTACAGGTGAAGAGCGCTGTCCCTCCGCACACAGAAGGGCTGACAGGAGGGAGGAAATAGAGGGAAATAGAGCAGCAAAGACCTGCCCCAGGGTACCAGACAGATTAGCCACGGCCGAGGGCTGCGCGCTTGTCTCTGGCTGGCTCTGTTGGTCCCCGCTCGACAGGAGACCATTTTGTCAACCGTCTGACCATTTATATCGAAGCTTCGAATTGACCTATCTTTTGGTTTTAATTCCCACCCCGATGAGTCTGTAATTATTTGCTCGTGAAGACAAGCAGATACTGTGGAAAGCCTCCTGTCTGTGCTTGCCTCCTCACCCTGCTCAGAAACTTCCCAGGAGCCACCTCCGAGAGGGCTCCGCAAGTCATTAGGAAGGAAGGCTTTGATTCAGAGCAAAGCCAGAAATCAGTGGTGAGAGCTAGGTGAAATATGTGAGCGTCAGCCAGCAAAAGAAGGCGGCGGCGAGGTGGGGGCGGGGGCGGGGGTGCGCAGCCCCTGTGGAAGCCGCCGTGGAAGGTGCTGCGGCCAGGGTCGGCGGGGAGGCGGGAGCCGGGCCTGGCGGCTGGGGCAGCGGGACGGGCGGACGGGCGGGTACGAGTGGTAAGTCTAGCTGCACTCCCGGGCCTCCTTCAAAGAACGGTTGTCGATGTCCCAGCTGCACGGCGTGCTCTCCGCAGACGGCCCTCAGCTCCAGGTCCACTTAGGGATTGGGTCAGCTGCTGAGAGCATCTTGTCCAAGGCCACATCTTCATGGGGCGACCACACCAAGTGATTGCTAGAGGTGGGACGGAAAGGCTCAGCCACTTCGGGCCAACGTGGGAAAACTCCGTTGGGACATTTTAGCCTCAGAGCTCCCCACTGGATTGGCTGAGGCTGTCGTTTGGGTTGGTGTCCCAGCTCAGCTTTTCCGTCTCCCCAGTCTTCTCTCTTCTCCCTCCCAGCGCTCCTTCCCTAACGAGCATCCTCTGCACTAACCTCCGTTGTAGTCTGCTACATCGTAGTCTGTTAAGATGGAATTTTGGAGCTAGAGGACTCAGTGACCAGCAGAGCGCAGACAGCCCCTGGCACAAGGAGGAAGTTCAGTTGACGTCACCAGCATTGAATGGTATACCAATGGAAGCCATGCTATGTATCAAATGTTTGAATATATGGGATAAATTGTGAAGAAGAATAGAACTATTTTAAAAAAATTTTTAATTGCATTTTTTCCATTACCATTTAGTCCCTTTATATCTCCCCTGCCCACCCCCTGCAGTCACCGCACTGTTATCCATGCCCATGAGTCTTTTTCCTTTTTGCTCAATCTCTCCACCCCCTAACCTCCAACCCCTGCCCCTTAGCTGTCATCCTGCTCTCTGTCTGTGAGTCTGTCCCTATTTTCCTTGTTAGTGCAGTAGCAGTGGAACTATCGAGTTAAGCTCGATTGATGTACTGAACTAGGGGATAGCAAACCGTGGCTCATGGGTGAAATTCTGCTCACCACCCATCATTTACATGTTATATATTGCTGTTTTATGCCACAAAGTCAAGTTTAGTAGTTGTGACAGAGACTTTATGGCCTCAAAGCCTACAATATTTATTATATGACCCTATAAAGAAAAAGTTTGCTGACTTCTGCATAAGAAAAGAAAAAGGACAGAAAGAGTTACAATGATTAACAAGCAATTACAAAACCAAATGTGAAACCCAGACAAGCTTTTCGACAGGGGTTCTCCTCTCATGTCATGGGAGGGCAGAGACAGCTATGGAGCCAAACTAGGACTTAATCAGTGGAGTCACTGAGCGCCAAAGAAGCTTTTAGCCCCCAACCAAGGAAGGTCCGTTATGCTACGGCTGGGGCTCTGGTTAGGAAAGAAGGACATAGACACATAGGATAGGGACAGCTGGATGGACGTCTCTAACAACCTTGAATTTCGAGATTCTTCTGAATCCTTTGAGCCTGCAGAAGTGGTCCGCCTATCCCTATTTAGATCTAAAATATCCCTTTGTTGCTTGAAGAAAATGCTGAGACCCCTCCCTTGAGGAATACCATGTGCTCCCCTCAGGGCCTGGCCCGTGTCACCTTCTGGCCACAGACCCGTACCTAGCAGCCAGAAGTGTGCGGAGCCTGCAAGGGAAGGGAAGATACTATACCTTAACAGGGCTACAGGACTTGACCAGTGTGTCCTGGAAAAAGTGCAGGGAGTTTGCGTGGGACTGATTATGCGAGTGCTTGATCAAGGGGACTAAAACATATGGTTGGTTAAGGGAGATTTTATTGAATTAGGAGTATTCTTCTGAGATACTACATGTGATACTGTGTCAAGGACCCCAGAAATAGGGCAGACTTGTTACAAAGTCTGGAGGCATGAAAAATCAATAGTCTACACTGAGTGAGCCTGAAATGCCAGAGTTTCCACTGAATAAGATGGAGAAATTATTCAAAGACTGGGAGAAGTAGGCGTGCTGAAGTGGGTAGACTGTGGAAAGTCAAAAACCCCACCAGATGAATATGTTCCTTGGGAAAACCCAGAGGGCGTGTAGTTTACTAAGGCCACGTGGGAAGCGCTGACCAGAGGGGCACCGGCATCATCAAGTTCAGTGACGCCCCTTGTGCAGAGTCCACAGCCGATGACAGGAGGAACCATCATAGGACGAAGTTCACCGACAGCAGCGGGGCGATCGCATCCCTAAACAGTTGAGTCCAGGTGGTAGCACATCGCGGTCAGCGGCCAGGTGGATGTAACGTTCATAAAAAACCCACAAGGTTGGGAATGGCAGCCAAGAAGATGTGATCTGTGGAGAGCTGTGATTGCTAACGGACCGTGGCATCTGTCGGACCAGAATAGATGTGCTTCCAGTGAAGGTGTTATTCAGCTTGTGCCATCAGAGGAAATCAAAGCTGCATTATCGAAGGCTGAGGGCAGTCACCCCAATAAAAAGCCATGGTTCTTTGCCCATTTTCTGGGCCTGAGCCAGTTTTTAGATCCTGATTGAAGAGGGAACAGGACTTCTGGGATGAAGAGCTGTAACACCTTGACAAGCTACACAGTAACGATTCCTGCAGTTCTTCCCCAGAAGGACGTACGGCAGCATACCCAGGGACACTGTGCAAATGAAATACCCACATATTTCACGGACTGTTGGGTGCAGTGTTAGGGTTAACGTCGATACCTTAAGACATGAAATATTTCTGTGGCCCCTCAGTGAAGATAAAGACTATGGGGCCCACTTAAAACATAAACTTTGACAGAGGTCTAGCTCATTGTTTGTTCCTTGGGTTTGTGAATCGCCCTGTAGTAATTTCCCCAGTCCCCAAAACCACAGTTAGGATAGCAATACTTGGTAATTGGTGTGACCCACACATCGGGTCCTTGGCCTGTGCAGGTAATGCTATCTGTAATAATTGGGAAGTTTAAATACAAGTGCCTAAACTTCCCCACTCTTGGACAAGATATTAAGTAAAAAGGAAATTGCATTCCAGGGGTGGGGAGGACAGAAGGCAGTGCTACCATTAAGGACCTAAATGAATCCACGTAGTGGTCCCCATCATAACTCCATTTAAGTCACCACTTTGCTGCCTACAGAGAAACTACACTGATCTTACCACAGATTCAACCAAGTCGTAGCCAACATTGCACTTGACATACCACGTGAGGCGTTTCTTGCCAGAAAGGTTAACGCGGCCTCAGGTACATGGGATGTGGCCATTGATTTGACCACTGCTTGGTCTGCTATCCCTGTTGGAAGAGAGAACCTGAAACAGCTGACTGGACGACAGTATATATTTGCATTTTACCCCCAGGGCCATGTTAATTCTTCTATTTTCTGTCATAACGCAAACCAAAGATATTGAGGTCGCCTGATATCCCAAAGAGCATCGCATCAGTATACTGTATTAAAGACATTATGCTAATTGTGTTAAATAAGCAAGAAGTGGCTAGCATGGTGGAGACCTTGGTAAGGCACATGCTCTCAAGAAGGTGGAAGATAGTCTCTATGAATATTCAGAGGCCTGCGGCATCAGTAAGATTCGTAGGAGTGCACTGACGGGGGCTTTAGAGGACATCCCTCCCCAAATAAATGCAAATCATCGTATCTCGCTTCTCCCATCACAGGGAGGGAAGCGCGGGCTTGCGGTCCTTTTCAGGCCTTGGAAGCAGTATATTCACACCTGGGAATACTGCTTCATCCACAGAGCAGGAGACACAAAAGTCTACCAGTTTTGACTCGGGCTCAGCGGGAAAGGGCCATGCGTCAGGCTGTGGTCATGCACTGCAGCCGACTTTGCAGCATTAGAGATGTCAGTGGGCAGGGAAGATGCGGGTGGAGTTTATGGCGAGATCCAGTAGGAGAGTCCCAAGGTACCTTGGGGTTCCGGAGCTGGGGCCCTGCTGTCTGCCGTGAAGAATTCTATTACTTCTGAAAAACAACATCTGATGCGCTGCTGGGCCCCGGTAGAAACAGACGAGAGACAGAGGTCATGGAGCAACGAGGTACCATGCGTTTAAAGTTCGCCCCAGGATCTGAGTAAGACTGGACAGTCCTGGCAGCAACTCATTGTAAAATGTCATCGTGCGTTGGGGTGAAGTACACGGAGGGCAAGAGGGCATGAGCAAGCGGCCTGAACAGGTGGCCTAGATCCCGTGTCACCTGTCACTGGGGCACCCGTGCCGAAGCCGCAGTTCAGACCAAGGCCTCTTTCACCTCGCTCATGGAAGGGTAAAATAACCCCGCTTGGGTGAAGGGCGGCCAAGTCCGTACCTGCTCCAGATGGGGAACGGCTGCAGTCCATGGTCCTGCCGGGTTGGACTTGAAAGACGGTGGCAAGAAACATCTTCCCGATAGGCAGAACCTCAGTCTGAGCTCTGTCACACTCTTTGTGTTGAGGGAAAAGTGACCCAAACGTAGAATTTATGTGGATTCATGGGGAGTGGACAATGGCTTGGATGGCTGAGGAGGCGCCTGGAAGAAAAAAAAAAGTGTGACGATTGAGACCAAGGGATTGCGGGCTTGAGGCAAGCAGGTGAATATATGGGAGTGAACACAAAATGTGAAGATCCCTTGTGAATACCCACCAGAGAGCATCCGTCACGGAAATTCCTTTGCAGAATGGAGTGGGGGAAGCAGTCAGTCAATGCGTAAATGACTGTGGATATTGAGAGAAACCCCAGCTTTGCCCACAGTCAAGTTCTCACTGTGGACACACAAGGAATCAAGGAACCTAGACTCTAGAACCGTCTCACCTCTCACTAGCGCGGATCAGCCATAGGCGTACGGGGAGAGCTGGGAGTCTGAACAGCGTTGTTGGGTGGCTCTAGAGGGGTCCTTTTGCCTCTCTTCTACCTCCATAATTAGCGACGCTAATTATTTCCTTTTAGGTACATGGTTTTGCATCCCCCTCCAAGCATAATCTTGAAAAGGAAAAAAATGTTTTAAAGGAATCCGAGTCGAAGTGCTCCTGCTGATTCCGTACACGACTCTGGGGAAGTTACAGAACGCCTGTGACCCTGAGTGTTCTCGGGCATCAAGTGAACTGCGGGCGGCTGTGCGGCCCACCCCGCAGGGATTGCACAAAGATAAAGGCAGCGAAGGTGGGCGTTTCATAAACTGGGAAGTATGGTATAATTGTAAGGGGCTGTTATGTCCGGCTGCCCCCACTTCCGCATTAATGTTGGCAGTGATGTGGCCTGTGAGTTTCCTCTGTCTCAGGATGCCAGAAGGATGGAAGTTTGAAAGGAAAAGCAGGGAGGGATGATTCTGGAGATGTTGCATGTTTTACTTGTCAGCGGTAACTCTGGGCGTGGGTCTAAGGGGTGGGGGGACAAACGTACTGGATCAACCCAGGAGCTAGGAAATTGGTAGTGGAGAGTTGCTGGCCACGATAAAGTAATCACCTCGCAGTTCTCCTACAGAGAGCCCTGGACTGCACAGTGTCCAAAAAGAGCCAAGGGCAGATAAGTAAACAAACAAACAAACAAGTAAATTCAGAAAGCAAGTAGCCAGCTTTCACTTTGTGCTCGACGCCAGGAGCCTTGAATAAAACGCAGCTGCACAGAGTGGTGGCAGCAACGGGCTAATAGGATGTCCGTCTCGACCAGATGTGACGAAACTGTGACAGTGGCAGCAAGCCTAAGGACACCACAGAGCAGGGGCCTCTATTCCAGGTCAGGAAGGTCAACAAAGGTGTCTTGCGATGCTTGGGCTAAATTGAGAAGGAAGAGTTAGTCTTAGATGACACCGGGCAGAGAGAGCATTTCCCTGGAAGGGGGAGTGATATGTGGGGAGATTCGGGAGCCTCAAGCAACCTGTTGTATCTGAAGGAATCCCAGGTGATTTCAGATGGCTGTTTGGCGGTGTGTGGGGAAGCGGGAGAGGTGCACATGGAGGTGGGGAGAAGACAGACATGGGCAAGGGCGTAGCCCGAATATCTGATCTTGGTCCCGAGAGCTGCATGGAATCTGAAAATGGGCAGGGTGATGGTGACGTGGTCAGAAGTGCCTTTCAGAGAGGACAGAGTCGAGGGGGAGGAGTTAGGCACGAAGGCAGGAAGCTGTGTTAGGCGTCTGAGCGGCCCCTGTGATGGTGTAGGGTAAGGCAGGAGCCTGGCCAGGGGAGCGGAGAGAGGGGCGTAGAGCTAACTGAGTCTGCAGAAGTTGACAGTACAAGCTCTGTCACTGAACGTGGAAGTCTAAGCATGACAAGTTAGAATACCCTTCAGAAGCCGAAAGGTTCAGATAATTTGGGCTTGGTCACTTGATGCCTTCTACTAGAACCTTCCTTTACCCTGTTGGGAGTATAGGGATCTGGCGACAGTCTACCTGCTCCCCGGTTCTGGGAGGGAGCCCAAGTACCACCTCTAGCTCCATTCAGTTGAGGGAGGGCCAGTTCCACCAGCCACCGTGCCCAGTCCATTTTTAACCCTAGGAAGTCAAGCCCACTCACCGCAGACTTTCACAGACCGGAGTCTCCCGTCTCATACATTGTCTGGAAGGCCCCAGCTTCCCTGCCCTGCATCCTCCCAGAGCAGCGGCTGGTGACCCAGAGCCACCTTCAGACCAGGGTCATCCTCTCCAGCTTGTGCTCCCTCTCCCAGCACACGTGTCATCCTCTGTTGGAAGTGACATGACTATTTTGGTCTTGGAATTTCCTCTTCAGAGTGTGTCTGTCACTTCTGCAGTCTGCGATGAACGTATTCTAAAGAGCCTACAGGCTGTTTAACTGGGGCTGAGGTGTCTATTTTAGGTTGACATCCAGGAGCATTTTTTAATAGGCGAATTAGAAAGAGGTGCCCTGCTCCCTTTTACCTAGCAACGTTCCTGTGCTGCCTAGCGGTCTGGGGCGGCGTGGTGCATGCTGGGACCCGTAGATCGTGACCTGTGGCGGATTACAAAAAAGGCCACAGTGTCCTCCCAGTATGCATGCCCTTGGAACGTGACTTTGTAGTTCCCCTCATCAAGCAGGGAAGATGTTCTCCGTTTCTCAGGGCATTGAAAGAGGGGCATTTAAAGGGAAAGAAGGAAGGAAGATTCGGGAGAAGCGATGGGATTGGCTTGGCACAGCCCTCAGGGAGGCAGCTCTGGGTGTGTGTCCAACCGGGAGACAGGATGTTCCGCATCAGCCTGAGAGGCGGGGAGCCTTGGGAAGTTGCCGGGGAAAATAAATTAACTGCTTTGCAGTTCTCTGAGAGTCTTATACCATGCTGTGCCCATGAAAAGCCAAATGCAGATAACTTCACTTATTCATCCATTAATTCATTAACTAATTTATTATTTCAAAAAACTAGGTACCAGCTTTCAATTTGTATCCTTTAGGCACTGCAAGAGTTGAGGCAGGTTAATAGATCGTCCGTTTGAGTCTGTTGCGGCAGTCCCAGCTGAACTTCGCTGAGCCCGCCCCAGCCCACCAAAAGAACCACCTAGAAGAATCATGGGTTAAATAAATGGTTTCGAAGCCTCTGAGTTTTAAAATGGTTGATTGCATGGCAAAAGCTAACTGAACTGTGATCTAAATCTAAAGGATTAGTATTTTGGTCCTTATGTCCCTAGAAACCTCCTTAGGCCTCCCCAGAAGCTGGGTGATGCAGATTTCAAAGTAAAAATGTCCCATGAAGTAGAACAGAGCAAGAACGTTTCATAAAAGCAGAAGAAAGTGCTCAGCCCATCACTGTTTAGAGGATAGAATACAACCGGTATTAATTTTTAAGGGTATGCAAGAAGGCCAGATCCCAGTAACCTTTAGAATTCAGAAGCTTACAGATGTAATTAAAGATATTTCTTTAATTTTTTATTGCCCCAGGTAATAATTGGTTTGGTGATTTTTTTCCTATAACCTTTTTATTAAACATTTTTAGCTCATAAAAACCTTATTTATCACAGAAAAATTACCTTTCCATGTCTTCTGGGTGACTGCAAGTTCTAATCAGTTTATCAGAATGAACCGTGTGATACCCTGGGACAATGTGAAACCTTCGGAGGTTCTCTTTGAGAATATTAATATAAAGTATAAGAATAAAATATTAACTATAGTAAATCGACTGTGGACTAGACCCTCTACTTCGGGCTCTGCATTCATTATCGCATTCAACCATTTTATCAGCTCACGTGAGGTAGAGCTCCTCCTCCTTGGTGGCTCCCCTTGGGAGGAGCCCGGGGCTCAGAGACATGTCGTTAGGGAGGAGGTGGCAGAAGGCAGCGTTGTCATCAGAGGGTGTAGGCACCTGCTTAGCCTTCGGTTTGCACTGTGTGTTGACCGGGATTGAACCCAGCCTCTGCCATTGTCCTCTTCATGGCCCTTGGACCAGCCATTCAGCTTTTCTGCACTTCGGTGTCTTTCTCTATAACATGCAGGTGACAACACAGATGCTGAGAATGCCACTTTATGGTAGTGCAGTAGTAGACCTGGAAGCTCTCCGAGAATGTAAAATACCACCTTAAGCACAGCCTGAAGTTTGGTTTTGTCCCTACGAAGATTGTGGAGGCAAGCAGTTAGATGCCTGACCTCAACAGGTCTCCTCACCTGATCTCTTCCCTCTTTCTCCACCCCGCACTTGAAATATGCTTCTTAAATATGACTTTCGTGGACAGTTCCTCTTTCTGGTCCACTAGACCGAGCCCTAGCCATCTCGGACCCCAGCAGAAGATAAGCCCCTTGTCTAGAAGCTCAGGGACACCAACTAATCTCTCATTGTTTTTGAAAGATGCAGAAACTGGCAGTGACAAGGATGTTCAGCGAGGGATAGTGGAGGTAAAATGTCAGTGAAGATAAATCCTACTTACTGATGGAGAAGGTCTGGGAAACTCACAAATGTGACCAATGTGTTTAGGAGGAGGCTCCCTCTCCTTTTGTGCCTCCTGAGGAACTTAAAGCTGCTTTGGGCTCTCAGTGGGTGAATGGGATGGGTGCTTAGAAGAAATGGGGTGTTTTTTATCTGAGACCAGCATGTGTCCTTTGTGTGGTCCCAATGGTCCCAACTGCTCAGATACACAGACACGCAAACACACACACACTCAGAGGGAAAGAAAAATGCACACAAACCTACGCACACATCACAGAAGACGTGCTTACACAGTGTTCTTCTGTTTTTTAAATAGTTAACAAATATAGCAGAAGGAAAGGAAAATCAATAGATAATATATGATAAAATGAATCCTCCATTCCTTAATGAGGAAGAAGGAAAAATGTACAAAATGTCGACACCAGGCTCAAGGCCGGTGATGGGGGCCGTCCCTCTGGCCTCATCAATCCTACCTAACAAGACAGAGATTACCAGCCATAAAGCACCTCGTTCTTCCATGGGGTCGTTTCCATAAAGACGGTGCAGAAAGAATGCGATGATGAGTGCTAACTCAGGTCGCTGGAGAAAAGACAAACGTTCATAAAAGAGCTTTTGTTGTCAGAGCTAGGTTTTAGAACTTACCTCAAAAGGGTGTCACAAAACTGCCGTAAAGAAATAAATATGTGTGTGTGTGTTTATATACACACACATATAATATACATATATACACATATACACATATACACACATATAGATACACACATATATGTGTGTATATGTACATGAATGACGAATGGTTATTTTCCTTCTGTATGTCCTCAGCAGCAGACATCAAGACCACTGAATAAGGAGGTAGAGGGGGCATGATGCCTGAGTTCATGGTGGCATCGACTGTTCTTTTTACCCCGCGTGGGTGCTGAGTGATGTTGCTGACGTGCTTTTTACCAGGCCACACCTGTGCTGCTGGGATACAGTTCAGGCTTACTGGATGACTCTTGTCCTGGTCACCAAAGTCACCTTCTGGGTGACAGCGGTCTTTCTCATCAAGAGAACGCCCATCCACGCTCTAGGCCCGTGAATGAGAGGGGCCTCTCCTCTCGGAGAAGTGAAGCCAGTCTGCTAGCTCTGCTCTCTCCCAGAGTTTTTAACGCCTCGCCCCTCCCACAGCCCCTAGTGTTGCAGTCTCACCCAGGCCCTGGGGGGACTCGCTAACGCTCCCCGGTCTCTCTGAAGTGGAAACCCTGACAGCAGGGTCCCGCTGCTCCGCCTTGCCTCCAGAAGGCTCTCAACTGACTCCCCGGGCAGCTCCAGATTCATGCAAAAGGCACGGTTTTTTTATTTTTTATTTTTTATTTATCTCCATCTCTCTTTGTGGAAAGCATCTATTGAGCTACAGCAAGTCGAGTTCAGTGGCAAGATCTAGTGAGGCAGGACAGCAAGCCACGAAGGTAGAGACTCAGGCTGCAGGTGAAGCCAAAGAACAGGGTTTTTTGTTTGTTTGCATGTTTTTGTTTCTGTTTTCAATAGTTATTTCTGTGGGAAGAAACACCCCCCTTTCCCTCACTCCCAAAACAAAAAACAATGAGGCCTGCCTTCTTAACTTCGCTTCCTCTCTACCTAATCTATTCTTTTAACTTGACTCCCGAGGCAAAAACAGGCCACCTGACTGTGGGGCTCAGGCTGACCTCCCATAACCCTGAGCGTCCTTTAAGATAGTTGTAGTAGCAGTGACATCAAGCTTGGATATCCCGGGCAACAGACCCCAATCTCCGTGCACTTAAACCTGTGACTCTCCGCTCCCCACAGCCCCACCCGCCACGTATGCATCACACACGGGGCGTGGGGACACCTAAGCAGCCTAGGTCTCAGTGAGGGTTCCCGAGGCCTGGGGTGACACACCCACTCATTCTTCCACTCATCCACCCACCAGAAATTGATCCCAGGCACTCGGCTGGGTGCCGTGAGGTTTCAAAGATAAAGATGATATGTCTCTGCCCCCCAGTGCGCTTTAAATTCCAATAGCGACTTGGGATTTCATTATATCTGAACTTTCTATGATAATGTTTTCAGGGATTCATTAAAAGAGGGGGAGGAACTCATTAAAAAGACCACTGATACAATGGAAGGAGTGGAAAATGGGGGCTATTAGGGACAGCTACAATAGAAGTAGTATTATTTAGCACAGAAGAAATGGGCTAAAGTGATGACTTAATAGGAGTATTTAAGTGTGTAGAGGACAGACTCCATTGTGGATCTATCATCCACCAATTTATCTAAAATCCTTTTTGAACCAAATTATCTTTTTTCATCTGTGCTATCTCTAGGGGTAATGAGCTCCTTATGTGGACCGTCTGCTCTGTGAAATAACACACAGTTTTGCTTCTGAAATTTCTCCTTTTAAGCTTATAGGAACTCCCACTCATCCTGGGTTTCCAGCCTCGGTGAACGGGTCCTCGTGCGGCATATCCCCTCCAGACCGGCACCGTGTGGCCGGCTTCTTCCGGAGTCCCTGTTTTTCCTCCTAGAGAAGACCCTCACATTTTGTTCTGAAATTAGTTACACAATGTTCTCAAATTTTCCTAGCTCTTGTGTGTCATTTTAGGGGTATGCGAACAACAACCAATTTATCAATTAAATTAAAACACATTTCCCCCACATTTTAACATCTCTAAAATCAAGATATGTTCTGTAATCAGTGCTAAGAAAGCAATGTCTCTTCCACTGGCAACTTTTTTTTTCCTTAGCAGTAAGGGAAGATAGTGGTGTGGCTTGACTGGCACCCTCAGTTTCATGAAATACCATATTAATATACTGTTGGTCTTTGTGGAACGGTGGATAGTACAGCACGATGGTAATGTTTGTGAGATACCTCTTGGATGCCCCAGGATTTAATTTGAGTATTTGTTCAGTGTTTGTTCAGGGTTGTTGTTTTTTTTTCCCACTGACATTTTTGACATTTCAGAGGCCAAGCCAGCTTCTCTGTTATTTACGCTCGTCATGTAACACCACATAACCATCAGTACCGAAATGATACTAACCCATAAAGCTGGTGAGGAGGCACCCGGAACGTTGGCTTCAGTTCCTCACCTGGCTCCCCGGGGCAAACCCTGCAGGAGTCCCTGCCCGCAACCATCGGTTCTGCTTGGAAGCATGAGAAGGACTCTCTACTCATCCTCCCAACTGGTTTGAAGATAAAAGCTGAGACAGTGTCGGGATGGTGCTCTGAGTTCCTTGAGAAAAAGAATCGTGGAAAACAGCATGGTATCATTATTATGATCATGGTGACCATGTCCCTGGAAATCTAAGTCACTCTAGAGAGTGAATTTTCATCTCAAGTGCAGCTCTTTAATCGGCACTTAATTGGAAGCAGAGCCTGTTCAGCGAGCTTCTCCGCGTGGTTCTCCTTTCTAAGGCAGATTGTATTTCACTTTGCATAATGAGGCAATCTTTCTATTTACTGATTATCTCCTTATATAACTTGATCACTGGAAAGGAGTCACCACCAAGACCTCTAACAACTGACTAATAAACGCATTCCCAGCTCCCGGTGCGCAGAGCCCTCCACTTGCCTCCCCGGCTCGCAGACTGAAACTTGTGCACCTGCTCGTCAGAGGCGGTCCGCCAGGAGGCAGAGTTTACCTCCCTGGTATTTTGTACGGAAAAGCAGAAGGAAAAGACCAAGGTAACGTCTCCATGGCTGGCATCTCGAAGATAGGAGATGGGATGTGAAATGCCTAGGGTTGACCTAATTGTAGCACAGGTGACATTCGTACAGCGCTTTATAATTGCGTGTGCGTTCGCTCCTTGCCGCCGCCCTGACGGAAGTAAGCACAACAGGCGTTATCCCGCCTTGTGTATGAGAGAGGCAGTAAGTGAGGCAGTGGATGTGCCCCAAACCACGGTAACACTGGGACACACCGAGAACTCAGTCCAGGTGTTCCGATCCCTAACCCTGGCTGTCACACTGCCTCCCCTTGAAAACTGACTATATTCCAGGCGTTAGCCCTCCTGACAGCCACGGTGGCCTCTACCAGTAAACTGTACCCCCAGTGATTCAGATAAGGGAGCCAATCGGCTTGTACTGGTTTTCTAACATAATTACCCCAGTCATCCAATTTGTCTTTGTAGCATAGACTGGAAACACTGCCTCTCTCCATTATTCCTATAGTATCTCATCCTTGTTTTCTGTATAGAACTTTTTCTGGTATATAACTTCTCTGGGTCTCGATATGTCTGTTTGCTATCTGTCTCCCCTATAGAAGGTTAAGTGCACGTGGGTATATGTTGTTACATGCCCAAGACCCATCGTTGGCATTTGACAAATATCGGTTAAGTGAATGAATGAATAAAAGGTGCCCAAAATAGCCAAATTTTCCAGTCAACACCAAACTTAACAGTGTAGACTTTTATAAATGAGCACAACACTGTAGATGTTATTTCCCTGAACAACAAATCTGTGTTCAATGTGGTCATGGCATTTTGGAGTGTTAACCCAGCACCTCGAATTGTACTGCCAGGAATACCATATCATCTGCATTTAATTATGCATTTACTATATTATAAACCTTGGTTCTCTCATTACCACTGGAGGAAAATTAAAAAGGATGCCAAATAGCACACTAGGGACCATTACTGTGATACAGTCTAGATTTCAGAATAGCAGTGGCCATATTTATGGTCTTCTTCCTGGGTTCAAGTACTTTCATAATTTTCGATACTAACTCAACGAACCCTCCAATTTCCCCAAACTTAGGCAAGCAACCTTGGTAACACGGTAAGGAAAAAAAAGTTTTGGGGTTTTTTGTTTTTTGTTTTTAATATCCAGCAAAGCTAGCTTTCTTCTCGCCCATAAACCATCTCTTGTAAAGCTCAGCAAAGCTTCAGGAAAAATCTCTAGCCTCTCTTGATAGCACCAAGTCCCTCTGTACAGACACTGTACCGTGTTGGTCCACGTGCTTGCTCAGTTGACGCAGTGCTTACGTTTCAGTTAGAACGGATGACACTGACGTAAGTTGGCATTACTTACCACCATCTTTGATCTGCTTCTCAGGACAGGAACTGCATGCATCTTCTAACAGGTTGGACGGGCATCAGTAAACAATAAGTTATAAATATAGGTTACCTGCTGATTGGTGGCAGGCACTCACAACCACAGGCTTGCTTTTCAGACATCTGAAGCAAAAAAAATCTCTTTCACCCATCCTTTGAAAACACCACCCTTTCCAAATGTATCACTCTGCTTTTAAACACTCTCACTCATCCCTCAGTATAAAAACACGAAATCTAAGTTTAACCCCATCTGCCCCCAGGAATGTGGTCCCTGATGCCGAGACACTTTGAGACGTGTATAGATGTGTTTTTGCTAAAACATAAAATGGCTCAGGGTCCTCAGGTTATGAGAATAAATATGATTTTATGAATCAACAAAAGGGAAACAATGTGCTTATCTTTAGAAGCATAGTGTTTCTGAAGAAGAGAAGTTCATGATCACCTACTCCAGCGTTCCCATAACCTCTCATTGTGCGTAAGGAAATGGAGGCTCGGAGGAGTAACGTGGCTTGTCCAAGGGCATGTGGTTACTTAAATACAGGAATGGTGTTTTTTTAAATGCCTAATTTAATGTGATTTGTGGGTGCTAGAAAAGAAGACATGGCTGGGTTTTTAGACTTGTCAGTCCTGGGCTTGTTCTCTCACGGAGGGAAACGTTTCTAAAGTTTCTTTCTGAGGAACCAGTCTCAGTTTTTGTGAGATTAGGGTTCACTCGACTCTAACGATGCAGCTCCCCAGAATTGAGATAGCCAGTGGATGTCACCCTGAGTGTGATTATCTGAGCACATTGCCTTGGGTTGGTGGAGGGAGAGGGGGCAAAAGAAAATGAAGAGAGAGCAAGGCCTCGGCGGGCCCGGGAGAACTCACCCTGCAGCGGTGTCACTAGAGCCGACAGGGAGGAGAATCCCTTCATTGTAGCTCCTGCTGGGTCCGACCCAGGAATAGAAGTGGCTTACAGAGAAAAGCCTGCCTGTTAGGTGCGGGGGTAGACTTTGTCGATGGCAGGTTAATTGTGGAGGCTTTACCTACTGGTCCGCCCTCGATGTCAAAAAGCAGCTGCTGCAGGAGGGGAAGATTTTTTTTGGAGACACTCATATCCAGCATAATATGCCGAAATCCTCACGGACACTCTCCCCATATTTAGTAGATAGTCGTGGTGAAAAATAAAAGAGATAGTATGTATTGTATTCACTTGATGGGTCACCAGAAGGACCAAAGTTCAGTCCCCTATTTAAGGACTACTGTCATTTTCATCTTTGAGGCCTGGGCAAGAGTGGTTTTTATGGTAGGAGATGCGGAAATGGCGGGAAGGGTCTTCTGGACTTTGATTGGTTCTTATGCACCCGACTTGGGGTCATCTCTTCCTTCCTCAGAGGATCATGCCTCGCACACTTCATGTTCCTGGGATTCTGGCTGTTCTGTCTGAGTCCATCCTGAGCCACCTCACTGCGTAATGCGCCAGTGGCCTGACCCATGTCACTGACTCGCTGAAAATTTTTAAAAACTTTTTAGAATTTGTATTTATTAATTTTAAAGAGAAAGAGAGAGAGAGATAGGGAGGGGGAGAGAGGAAAAGACAGAGACACATCAAAGTGTTGCTTTGATATTCCAATTATTTATGCATTGATTGGTTGATTGGCTTCTACGTGCCCTGGCTGGGGATTGAACCTGCAACCCTGGCCAATGGATGATGCTCTAACCAATTGAGCTATCTGGCCAGGGATGAAGCTTCTTAAAATGTGAGCATCTAGTGACTCTGAGCAGAATGACCATCAGTGAATTGGTAAAACTTGATGCAGTGAAGAACTTTTAAGTCTTCCCTTTATTAAAAAACAACAGAACTAGTTCACCAGCTACAGTGTAGCGTGTTCAAACTGGAATGACACTGAGAAGCCAGAAAGGATGGCCATGTCGCCGATTAGTCTGTATAAAGAAAGGGACAGCTTACCCAATTCCACGGAATTTGCCAGTCACTTTGCTGGTGATGACTGTCTAGGATGGGTGAATTGCTTCAGGGACCACCGTCACTGTGGTGGTGGTAGACACAGGCCAGTTCTTGCTCGCCCTGGGCGGGTGCCAGTAGACATCCACCGTGGGTAGATTTTGGAGAGAAGGTGTATCTGCCTGGATGTGAAATGTGGACCCCCCCACCTGTTAGATATATGACTTTAAACAAGCTGTGCTCCAATTTCCCACCCATTGTCCATAGTATAGGAACAATGACATCACTAACCTTCTGGGGCTGTTGAAATAATTAAATGTGTATAAATACATGTAAAGCATTAGGACAATTCCTGGCACACAGTAAGTGCTAAAAAAATTGTCATACTTATTATTAATGATAATTTGATCAATCTGTTTATCTAACAGCAACCAGCATTGAAGAGGGAGCACACCGTGAAAATTAATCATTTTTCTTGGCTTTCGTGAAAACTGCTCCACGGTACAATGGAAAAATCATTGACTTAGAAATTATTTCCAGCTATGTTATCTTGGGCTCATTGCCTTACCTTCTAGGATCCTGTTTCCCATCAGTAAAAAGAGCAGTTATATCTACCTCGTAGTTTCTTATGAGGACTGACTACCGTCGCGCACAGGGTGCGGCAAAAGTACGTCCACAATTGTTGTATGGAAAATAATACAATAATCAATCGATAAGAATATAAGAATACACTCTGTTCCACGTACGCACAACTGTGAACAGTTGGCCCAACCTGTGTTGCAAACATTGTGCCCAACGCAGAGCCATGGGTGGCAATAAACCAGGTCCCAGTGCCCGCCCAGCTACCCTGAGCCAGTTGGGAGAGAGTGCTGTGTTTCTGAATCAGAGTTTTCGAAAGGAAAAGGGAAATGTATTGAGTCATTAATCTAATGAATATTTATTGAGAACCGACACTGTGCCAGGCCTTGGGCGAGACACGCAGGAGACTGGAGAATGGGCTCTGCTCTCACAGAGCTTGCATTGCACTGGAAATGGCACTTTGCTAGCCCGGGTACAGAAGGCGGCACTGGTGATGATCTTCTCCTAAAAGCGAAGATCCAAGGAAAATTGTGTTTGAGAAGACAGTTGCCTTTGGATTCTTCTGTCTCCTTGGGTTGGACTGCCAGGGCCCCGTCAGGCCACGGCACCTGTGCTAGCACATCACTCTCCGCGGAGGAGCAGAGAAGGGAACTGCATGTCACTGATTAGGCTAATTTCAGTGTCCCATCTGTCCTCATGGCTCAAGATTTTTAGTTGCAGTTCCAGAATCCTTCAGAACTTAAGACCAACTATTGGTTCTCACTAAGAATTTACTGGCTGATGTCGCAGAAATTTGGGAAGGTGGCTGCCAGCCAGAGTGCTTTGTAGAGCTCAGAGTCACGATGTTTTTCTCCTGGGAGCTTAAAGTTTAACTTCATTCAAAGCTGTCTCAAACCAAATGAGGTGTTTATAAGAAGAAACACTGATCTGTGGGAGAAAGGCAGTTGGAAGTGGGGAAGAAGTATCATTTTAGGACTGAATGGACCTGGAATTGGGAGAGTGATTGGAGGTCTGGGCCCCGGAGGTGGAAATACCTTGGCTCCATCATCTTACTAGCTGTGTGACTTTGAGGATGTTCCTGGGCCATTCTGTGCCTCAGTTTCTTGATCCGCAACATGGGGATAATAATAACTTCGTCAGGTAACTGGAAGGGCATAATTCAGTGAAGGTCCACTTACAAGTGTCCTAGTGGAGAGGAAGGAGGTGCTATTCCAGGATCATTCTGAGCAAGCAAAGGGGGGGGTGCTCTCTAGGGAGGGGCGGCAGGAGAAAATACACCGTGTGTTTACTGAGGACCTAGTATGTGTTATTTCTTTACTGTGTGCTGGGGAAAGAGGAGATACAGGGGAAAAAGAAAACATTAATTGAGTGTCTGAGTGCCAGACAGTTTTCCCACATTGCTTAATTCAATCTCACAACATCCTTAATAGATTATAACTTACATGATTTATAACTTGCAAGCGAGGAAACAGACTCCAAAGTGCATAAAGCTAATAAATGACAGAGAGATAAAACTCAAATGCTGGGCACACTCATTCCTAAAATCCATACTCTTCTCACTCTTTAAAAGGTGAACAAGACCAAATCTCTCCTCCAAGGAGCTCCTGGTCTGGTGCAGTGAAAACTCTGTGATTGTGTGGACGCCATGAGTTTCAGAGTCACAGACTCAGCTGCAGAAATGGAACTTAGTTTCCTTGTAATGGAATTTACCTCAATTATTAAATCTGAAATTCCACCAATGGGAGAAGTTTTACTCCTACCTATTTAAGGCAAACAGTCACTTCTGTCATTTTCCCCTCTCGTTTTTTGAATACATCTTTAGTCAGTTTTGGATTTTTCTCCTCTCCCTTAACCCAACGGTGGCCTGAATTCCAAGCACTTCAGCCATTTTAGGTATTTTGTCTATGGCTGTTTTCTGATGTGGCGCGCCTTTGCTGAGGAGAAATTCACCCACCTCTGTTGCTCCTTCGCCAACTGTTCCCGATGCGTCAGGAGTCACATCCCGTCTCAGGCCTTGACTGCAGGTCTCCTTCATGATACTCACATGAATGCCCTTTCCTCGTTAGGTTTTTTAAAGCACTGAAGTTCTTAAAAGTGTGTGCGTGTGTGTGTGTATATATATACACATACATACATACTGGATTTATCACATAAGATAGTTGATGATTGGGATACAAACTCTCTGCCCCTCAGTTGTGACCTGGCTTCATCTGAAGAGCAGAGCGCTCTCCGTGTGCCTGCCTCTAAGTCGCTCTCCCGTCCTGTCACACTTCAGGAACCGCATTAAAGATATATCTTTTATCTCTGTTTTTCCCACAGGGGAAAGAGCCTTCAGGTCCAGGATTGGGAGAGTCTGGCACACGTCTCAGCACCTGGTATGTGGTGAGTACTCAATAAGTATCTATTTTATAGCGACACATGAGCGAATGTATGAACACTGAAAAAACGTTTCAGAACCAAAGGCAGCTCTTCCTGAGTGAATGCTCGTCATATCCATGAGTTCTTTGACGACCTTATTTTCACTTGGCTCATCTCAAATGAGAGAACATAGTTCTAAGTTAAGGAAGGTAGAAAACTGAGGAGATTACCCGGGAGACTGGTGTGGAGCACTAACTGAGTGAGACCCCATGTTAGCGCATCTGCATCAACTCTGTGAGGAAGGTTTTGCCTGAGCTGATCGAGCCCTGATTACAAAAGATAACCCCCGATTTTTCATTCTCTTTTAGTTCAGACAGAACGATTTTGGACTTTTTAAAAGTGCCTTTACTAAATCTCAAGGGAAAACATCATGACAGACTATCTCACCTGTGAAAGGATACCTATTTTTGAGAACATCGGTGTTAAACGCAAAGCTGGATGGGATCATGTTACAAATTGGCTTTGCTGTGTGACTGTTTACAAGGTGCTGCACTTTTGACTCAAGCTCACTAAATCCCGAAGCCCAAAGAATTCGTTCTGGCTGGTTTTTCTGTGGTGAATTGTGTCTGTGGCAGGAAGTGATGTCAGAGAGTTAGTGTGAGCCACCGTGCCTGCATACCAAGCAAAAAACAGGTTGCATATCCAGACCAAAAAAAAAAAAAAAAGGAGAAGGGGCTAATGTTCGTTGGGTTCTCATTACAAACTGGGTATCTTAAATTATCTCATTCTTATGGCACATTTAGAAGACGGTTATTATTACACCCATTTTAGAGACGAGGAAAATAAAGCCCAGAGCGTTTAGAAAAGGTGCTCAGTTAGTAAGTGGCAGAACCGACTTTGCACCTGCGGTCCAGGTTGGGGGCGGTGGGCGGCTGGGCGAGCTGGGCAGCAGAGCCCGAGCTGGAAAGCCGGGCCTGGCGTTCGGAAAGCCCGGCTGGACAGAACGCACAGGCAGAGTCGTGGCCCAGGCAGAGGTCGCTATCCAGGATTAGCATTCGTGTGGAGATGAGGCCTGGTGAAGGGATTCAGGCTACATATAAGGGGGGGAAAAAGCAGAACCCAGACTTTCCCTGCATGGAGGAGAGTACCTCAGGGCTGTGAAAGTTCCAAAGAAATGTCTGTGGCGCTGAGCATTGATCTCAGGGCACTGACTGTCTGCCTCGTGCGTGGGTTTGAAGCTGCTTTCGTGGCGGGAACAGGTGAGGCAGGTAAGTGGCTGAGGCCAGACTCTACGCATGCCACCCCCCCCCCCCAACACCGGGAAGGCCTCATGCCTTCTTGGGTGACGTGGAAGTGAGTTTGATGAACTATAGTAGCTTTTGCATTAGAAATGGAAATTTGAGTGAAGGTTTGTCTCCGAGACAGGAAGCAGAAATGATAGGAAGCAGAAATGTGGAGGGCAGGCAGGGCCCGTGAGTCTGCCCAACCACAGGAAGAGATGAGAAGGTGTCAGGTCAGAGACAGAGCCCTTGACCAGACTTAGATGTTTCAGAGGGGTGCAGTGAGGATGGAGTGGGGGCCGTCATTTACCTGTCAGGTAACTGATGAAAGGGAACGTTCATATTGTGGATCTGGAAGGTATCCTTAACATCACCTCTGAAAGCCAGTAACCTCTATTGTTCCTCAAGGGTTAGTGACTAAATAAAATGAGCGGCCAGCCTCAGTCGAGCTGGTTATAATTGGGAGCGTTTTGATGTGGGTCATTCACTGTAGAGAGATAGGGGTATAGCAAAGACTAGGTTTGGGTCCAGATTCAGAAAGGAGAGCTCTCTCCATCCTTTCTTTGTTGATGACAATAGGGAGCCTTTAATTTGAGAATGACCTAGTTTTTATAAAAGTCTGAATTCCCCAGTTTTGTCTGAGGCTGCTTCAGAGTTTTCCTGTTCAAGAAATGAGATGGTGCTACCTTTTCCTATAGCTAATAAACATAAAGTAGAGAAAGCCCGTCCGCCAGGTCATTTTTAAAAGCCACAACACGAGCCCACAGCAGGCTTACCTGGGCCCCTGTACTTAGTGATGTGAGCAGGAACCGCCTTTAAAGGCGGCAAAGCCGTCACCTGGGAAGAGCATACCTTGGCCCCAGGATGGGGCGGTGCGTTTTCTCTGCAACATCCGACTCACACTCCAGTTTGTTCTGCAGCCCCAGGCGGGCGTGTTACCACTGGTTGAACTGGAGGGATGGCTTCCTCCTCCAGTACTGGGAAACACTGCACCACCTCCTTGAACACTCGTAGCCTGAGCTGCAGGTCCACAACAGAAATGCCGGTGGAACGCACTCTGGTTTTTCGCATGTCTACCACAAACGTCAGATTTTATTAGCAGGGAAGACAGCTTTCTAATGAAATATGGCCCTTCACTTCTTTTATATTTGGTAATGTCCTGAACTCTTTATCCAAATGAAGCATAAAGCGCTTACAACTGTGTTTTGCTGTAGCCCTGACCGAGGAATCTATTCATTTGCAGTAACATGTGGTTCAATGGAGTGGAAAATAAGCTCTGAAAATTGCTCTTGCCACAAAATTGTATCAATAAATAGGAAAAGCCCATTTAGATTTCACTGACCAATCTCCGCCCCACCCCGCCCGCACCCCCTTGTGACAGAAATTAATATGGCCAAGCTGTTGGTGACAGAGGCCGGGCAAGCCATGTGTCGAGGTCTGCCTGGTGTAGCTAACTCTTTTTACTGTTCATCGAGCCAGCGGAGGTGTCCTGGGTGGGGTGGGGGTGCTCTGCGTCGGAGGCAGGCAGAAGTCTCTGGGGGCTCGGGAGGAGAGGTGTGGGGAGCGCCCACCTGCAGGCCGCAGACCACGCCCTTAGTTTTGTACCTCTGAGTCTGCGCAGACTGAAACTTCCCCCCACAGGTGCCCAGCCCAAGTTAAGAAAATGAAAAGCGAACTCATCTTGTACTTCTTCGAATCAGTGTGGCTTCTGCCTGTTCATTTTAACACACCATATTCTCATAGTAAAATTCTAGCAGACACATCCGAAAATAAACACATGGTTGATCTGTGGCTTATCCATGTGGAGATGAATAAAACATCAAGCTCAGGTGTAACGTAGCCAATTAGGACGTTAAAAATTTGTGGAAAGTACAAAGTGAAGCTACACTCGGAGTTGGCATGGACTCGTGCTGTGTGATTCTGGGCAAACCGGATGACCTCTCTGAACTCAAGGTGCCGCAGTTACAAAAATGGGCCTAAGGACATACGTGCTGCTTGCTGCTCAGGGTTGTTGTAACTAAATGAGATTGTGTACGTGAAAGTGAGGGTGATGGCCCGTAGACATTCAAGCCGCCTTTGCTCTCCATCAGCTCAGCCCTGCTGTTGCAGGGCAGGCGGCACTCATGGAGGTAACCGGTACTGTTCAGACCACCGGCGGCGACAGGTGAGGCACCGGGGACTCTGAGGAGCTGCGGTCGAGCACTGCCCGTTCAGTGAGCCCCCGGGCAGCTACCTTCACAGCTCCTCGTTTCACGGGTGTGAAATGAGTGGCCGTGCTGAATTCTTTCTCAGATTCCTTCCCAGCACCCCAGTTTGTGTGTCTTTGATCAAAGAGGTATCATAATAGAAACCCAGATGGTAAACTAGGAATGAAAGAGCATATGTTGTCATTTCTAAAGCAAAAAGATCACAGTTCGCTTGTAATTAGATGTTAAAGGACAAGGTCAGGGAGGAAGTTTTAGAACAGTTTTTAGAGGCCTGGTCTCTCCAGGGTAAATTCGTCTTGAACCAAAATCACAATACTGGTGCCGTTACACTAGACCTTCACGTTTTGTTTCGTTTCTTTCTTTCTTTCTTTTTTTTTGTAATCTCTGAATCATCTGTCCAATGTCAGGGAAGCTTGTTAAAGATGGTAGGCTCCTCTCCTTTTCGGATACCTGCTGAGATTCGTAAGTCTTGGCAAAGAAGTAAAAACTATGTTTTCTTTGCCCACTCGTAGAAGCGGACTATATTACATCCTTTCCTTGCCAATAGCGGTGTCTTTGGGACCTGCTCTTGCATTGAATCTGCAGAATTACATGCAGGAGGGCATCCCGGGCCTCTCGCTTGTGACTGAGCCCCTCCCAGCCCTCTACATGCATGGCAGGAAGCCCCAGCGAGGAGCAACTCTGTGAAATACTCAGCACGAATGAACAAGGCCACCTTCTCCCCCTGTGTGCTCCTGCCAGACTGTCCCTTCCACTCGGCAGGGTGTCTGTCTGCTGCTCTTACTAGTCAGAGTCTAGCAGATGATCACACAGACTTGTAGCAGGTGGAGCATGGAGGGGGACACTGACTTGTAGTCTGTGTCCCATTAGCAACGTGGGTGTCCCGTGGTTCCTCTTGCCAGTTATGCTCTTGGAGAAAGCACAACTCTTCAATCAAACTTTTCAAAAATGTATCAGTGTCTAGCTGGTTCCGAGCACAGTGTTGCGGTCAGAACTGAGGTACCAGCTTTGGCTGCCGTGGTTAAGTTATTCACGGTAGGCCCGTCAATACTGTTTTGAATTAATGAATGAAAAACATGAAAACATTGTTTCTGCAAAAACGCAAGAGCAAAATAAAGCCAGTTTACCACCGCGCATCATCCCGACCCCCACCTGGAGGAGAACACAGTCAGTCAATGAGTTTTTACAAACGTGTCGCTGGATGTACCCAGACGATGGTGGGAGTGTGGTTAGGGGTTATCAGGGCCTCCCTGCAGGATTCTCTATGAAACAGAAGTGGAGGCGAAAGGAGGTAGGGGTGTAACTTGTTGGCTTAGAGAAAGAGCGCTGTGGGCCTTTGCTTCCATCTCCACGGAGAATCAGAGGAGAAGATTTAGCCTCGTCCTCAAGCCAAAGGCAGCAGGCTCCAAGGAAAGCACTCCTGTACGTGGGGGTGTCTGCAGGAAGAGGAGACTGGCCTCCAGCTCCCCAAGTGGACAGCTGCCTGGCGAGTGGGCTTGCTGGTCTGCACTGAGCACCGGCTTGAGCAGGGCGAAAGGGAACTGCACAGAGAGGGCAGCGTGAAGCAGCTGCATTTGTTGGGTTGGACAAGGACAAAGGGGCCTTCTGTGCCTCAAGTAGACACGGACGAAGGTAGCTTGAACGGTCTTGTTGTTCCCCTGACCAAGGGGGCTCATTTCCAGAAGAGAGACCCTGTCAGCAAGACAGTATGGTTTGAACCACTATGAAGGTGGGTCAGAAGAGGTCAAATCAGAGCTTTTCGTCTATTTTGGGAAGAACTCACTCATGTTCCTCAAGAAAGATGCCTGCCACTCAGTGGCATTAAAGGGCAGAGGGTGTCAACCAAGAGAGAATCTCAGAGGCACAGAGAGTCCGAGTTCACCTCCCTACTCCAGTGCACTGGAGGAGAGACAGAGACCAAGAAGAGGGAGGAGGAGGTGAAGAAGCTGAAGAACAGATATCCCCCCACACTCTGAGTCCCACCCAGCCTGGTTCAGGTGGGAGGAGGGGTGTGAGATTGATGGTTTAAGCTGGGATAAGTGGATAAGACTAAACTAGAGTATTTACTATGTGAGAATGACCAGAAATCTACGGGATCTGTTCTGCACACCTGGAAGGATTTGAAAACAGATTCAATGCAGTTAAAGGCAGTGATCGAAAAAAATAATAAGGCAATTTCATATTTGTATCCCCGTGAATCAGATTTTTCAATAAACCAGTTACATATGGAAAAATACAGTGTCGTTTACATGTTTTAACATTAATAATGCCATAATGTGTACATCACTGTACCTTGCTTTTCCTCACTCAGCCCTATGTCTCAGAGAACTTTATGTGTCAGTGCACCGGGTTTTGTTGTTCTTTATACCTTCTGCATAGACTTCCACAGTACAGCATTCCTAGAGTTTATTGAGCCATTATGTGGCTGGTGCATTTTCAGATGCTTTGGATAACCTGATGATTGGATGCAGTTACACTGGAAGAGAGACCAAAGGGTTGGCACTGATCTCTCCAGGATGGCCATGCCTTCTGGACAGATTAAAAACTTATCCAAGATTTCTGAATCCCTAGTGCTAAGGCTGGGTTCTGTGTACGTGGTGATGGGGGAAGGTGTCCGGACAGCTCGTGTAGAGAGAGAATTGTCTTCTCTTAATCCCTCCACTTAGGGTTCTTCAAAATCCCCATGAGGTGGAAGCAAAGCCAGTGATTTCAGCTCAACACCCTGTTCTCTCACCCCCAAATTAAAATGAATTCATTCCTTCCCCTTCCAAATTTTGGTTTTGTTGCAATTAACCAATAATGCCAGAGAAGCACTTTGAAACTCTTGAAATGGAGATTTATTAGAAACTTGAGAATTTATTGAAACAAATCACCGTACCATTTAGATGTAATATTTCATATACATTTGTCAGATACATATATTTTAATCTCTAATTTATGTTTTTTAAATAATGCATGCCCATAACAGCAGGATATTTTTTCTGATAATACTTTGCCTCATTGCCAGTAATTACTGAACAGATGTAAGGGTATCCAAATAACTGTATGCAATATTAAACCTGCAATGCTGAATACAGACTATAGTAATGATTTCGCATTTTTATAGCACTGTAGTCATTGTGGTCAAACATCCATAAATACATCTTAAAATGTAGTGCGCTCCTCCTATGTATTCTAAGAATTTTGTTTTTTATTGGCCTTTTACACCCTCCCTTTTGAAGCTTTAAAATGAGAGTTTCACATTTTAGCCCAGTGGAACTCTCTCAGAAACATCTGTCTGTTTTCTCCTAAGGGTTGAAGAACCTGGCTGTTGTCTTTTGGGGAAGTTTTCATTGATTTACCTATTGCTGTTTGTCTTTGGAAGGTTCCCTCCACCTTCCCAAATCTTAGTGTTAAGTTTTTAGCAACAAATACGTTATTATCATCATCACGCACCTATCCAGTTTGCTTGATGGCATGACTGTGTCTTAGTTGATGTGAGAAAAATATGCTGCTCCAAATATGTCTCCCTGATTTATATTCTCACCTGGCCTCTGATCTGCAGGTGCCAGCAAAGTGCCCAGGATTGTCAGCAGGTACAGATACAGGTGAGGGAGGGCCTTCTTTCTCCTGAAAACTTGGCCCTCAGATGAGCCACCTGCCAGTTGCTTTTAGTTTTTTATTTTTGGTTTTTTATTAAAGATTTTATTTATTTTTAGACAGAGGTGCAGGGAGGGAGAAAGAGGAGAGAAACATTGAAGTGTTGTTGCGTCTTGCACGCCCCCTACTGGGCACCTGGCCCACAACCCAGGCATGTGCCCTGCCTGGGGAACTGAACCGGTGACCCTTTGGTTCACAGGCCGATGCTCAATCCACTGACCGATACCAGCTGGGATAGCTTTTTATTTTTGAACTTAGAGGAAAATACAGACAAAAATCACTTGGTATACCTGCCAGTCTTCTGTTAGAAGGATTTCTAGAGTCACAGGGCCAGAAGGGAACCTACGAGCCTGTATACTCTGTTTCTGAGCCTTCATGCAGGCAGACAGTTGGAGTCCCAGGAAGACTGGCTCTCTTCTCTTCTTGCAGCTTTTCGGAACAAGAATGTGCGTTCTCTGTTTTGGGTGAACCATTCTAATATTCAGTAACCCTCATGGCAGGACATTTCTCATTTAGCCTCTCTGAGAAGCAGAATTGGAAGCTGTCGTCTTCTTGTCTGTAGAGATCCAGACCGAGACCTGGCATTGGTAGGTGAGCTAATTTGCTACCTACAGAAATCACCTTTTTGACACAAGGAAACTTGTGTTTTTATCATATTTGTTGTGTTTTGTTTTTCCAATACTTTCTCCAAGTGCCCAGCGTCCAACCCGGAAAAGCTCCCCCTGCCATGTCGCCATGGGTCGAGCGGGTCAAATGCCAAAAGGCCCCTCGTGATTCCCTAACCGCAGGTGTGTGTGGAAAGACGGACAGCTGTCTGTGCGTCGGATGAATGCCCACGGACTGAACATCTGAGAGAGGAATGGGAGGGATTTCCCCTGAGGTCCCGTCTGTGTCAGCGGGAAAGCACAGGTAAACCTCTGAACGGTGTCCATGGCGGTGAAGACAGAGGTGCTGCCGGGCTGCGGCCTCATTCACCCTCCCGCCACCCTTTCCCTCCCGGCCTGATGTCAGACAGAGCTCGCTCTGTCGTCCCTTTCTTTGCAGCGATACCAGCCACGAAAGCTAGTCAACCAGGGGACACAGGTCAGGCCAGACACACATCCCGGTCTGGCCTGTGTCCTAGCTCTGAGCGTGACCTGTCCTTTGACAACCTAGCTCCTGGCCTTCTTCCGTTCTTCCCAGGAAAACAATCCTAGGGTTGATATGTAATGAATAATGAGGCATAGAGTTTGATTGGTAACAGGGTCTTTTTTTATGAAGAATAATTCGCAACATTAGTATTAGATACGCGTATGCCCGCTGGTCCCGGTTTCTCCCCCATGTCCAGGTAACAGGGTACAGGGATGGGAGCTGGGAGTTGCCCAGAGAGCTTCGAATAAAAAGGAGTGGAAAATGTTTCCAAGAAATGTCGTATACTCTATGAAGGACCAGATTTTTTTTAACGAAGCATCTTCCTCTTGAGCCATGCCTCAGCGCCTGTCTTCCAGAGCCTAGGCAGTCGTAGAGGACCTGTACAGTAGGTGCAATGCAACGTTAAATGCCGTGCTACCGGAAGATGTTTCCAATCAGCTGCCCTGGAGTTGAGTCTTGAAAGATAAGCAGGATCTGTGAGGAAACAGAGGCGAGAAAGGCCCAGGGCCGGGGGCTGGAGGAAGAGTGAGTGGCTTCCCCAGGGATTTCGAAATTGTTCAGGAAGGTGGAACATAGAGCGAGCGTGTGGAGGGGAGTGGTGAGATGCGAAGTGGGACGGGCGGTGTAGAAGGCATTTGGGGGTCAGCTCGAAGGCAGTAATGAGTCACTGCAGAGGAAGGACATCAGCTCATCTCTGGGCTTCAAAGTCATGTGGGTGGTGGGAGGAAGAGGTTTGAAGAAGAACGAATTGAGGGAGACAGAGCTGGAAGCAGGGAGACCATTTAGAAGGCTGATGAAATAATCATGAGACAGACCTGCTAAAGTAGCAGCATGTGTGATGGTGAGATCCATGTTGGAGATGGAGTTTAAACCAGGTTATAGAACTTGATTGACTGGCTGTGGCAGTTGAAGGAGAAGGAACTCCCAAGTTTGGACCCTGGAGGAGAAAGCACTGGATGCAGTTTTAGGGCTACAAATGTGGGATGTCTGTGGGATAGCCAGGTGGCAACGTCCGGCAGGTTTGGGCTGGCTTTGAGTCATCAGCATATGTCTATAAATGAAGCCATACGAGTGGGCGAAATGGCCCAAGAAATGTGCCGAGAATGTACCCTGTCCTCGCTTTACTTTAGAGCACGGTTTCCAGGGCCTGCCGACGGTGTTCAACGTTTCCCGTGGTGTCCTCTCTGCAGAGTGGTAGACAAACGCTCTTACATCGTTAATCTGCTGTCTGGACTCTACAGACTCTCACCTGTTACTAAAGGCACATCTATATTTCATGATCCATTCTAGTTTTCAGGATGAAGTGGACAAATGGATTCTTCTTGATGGCACAAATAGATGTCTTCATCTGCATATTCACCCTGCTCCTACACAGGAGTAAAGTGAGATTAAATGAAAGCTCTTCCACCGCATGTTAATGCTTGAGACAGCGTCGCCGGTGACAAACCCTTGCCTGGTTGCTAGATGTAGGGGCGGCTATTTTGTAGTTTTCATTCTGTTCCTTGACTACCAGCACTAGATACTGAAATTGTTATCATGCGTTGGCTTCCACAGAATAGTCCGTATATCTGTTCATCCCTGACCGTCTGTGGATTGTTGTGAATATTTATAAAAAAGGGGGTTGGGGAGGCAGGAGCGGCTCTCAAAACTTGATTTTCTAAGGCCTGACGAAAGAGTAAATATTTTTAGAATAGACACCCACCCCCATCCCCACCCCCAACAGCCCGGAGAAGCAAATACAAGCGTTTAGTGTTCTGCTGGTTTGAAGGTTCTAAACGAGGAAACACGGCAGCCGCATTGGGACCTGTCTCCTTGCCACCTCTCAGACGCCCTTTTGGGCACTGGGATGAATGGCGACTCTACCCGCCCATCACTTACAGATCTCTCCCCTTCTGAAATAGCTTTGTGCTAACGGGCCTCCCAGTGTTTCAGAGGCTGCCTCGTTGTGTCGAAGAACATTCTCAGTAGCAGCATTTGCATTCTGGGCACTGGCCTCTTCACGTCTAAAGTGGGCAGTCAGGCCTGCGTCCCCAGATCGGTTAGGAAGGAAAGGACGTGATTTCATGGCCATTCACGGGCTGTTTTGCTGGTGCCTGATATGAGACCCTGTTGGAGATGTCAAAGATACATGGGTGTCTGTGAGAGGGGAGCCTTGCCCTGATCACCTAGCTGATTCTGCCCGGTCTCTGCCATCTTTCATTAGTGAAGCGTGGGCTCCACTTGGCCTACACGTGGAGAGGGGGGCGGGGGAAGGACGGAGTTGCTCAGGCGAGCTGCACTCTCATGACCCGCCCTTGGCTGGTTTGACTTTGGGGACAGGCTTCTGTGCTAGTAAAAAATGCTGCTAATCAGAGTGTCATATTGAATTCAGCGCACTGTGTCCAGAAAAAAATCTTTATTTCGATGGCAAAAGTGTCAGGGAACCAAAGAGCACACCCTGAGCGTAATGGGTTGATTGAACTCAAGAGGGAGGTAGTGGATTGGAAGCGGGTGAGGGGGAGGCAAAAGCACAGTGTCCAGGTAGGACCAAGTCAAGACGAGGTCTGGGGATGGCCGCGCCATTCGATGCGCCAGAAAGGACACTCGGACTCATTTTGGAGTTCAAAGTGGTCCTGGAAACGGAAACTAAAGAACTGTAAAAACGACTCGGAGTCTTGAAAGGATGTGTCTGAGTTGGCACTTGCATCCCAAACTATTAACTGCGTAGGTGAAGAAATGGCTGACTCTCCGCCACCAAACTGGAAGCCGATTAATCCAGAAACAGCAGCCTGGCATGAACGGTGGCATCGGTGCCAGTGAGGATGGCAGGCAGCTTTCCGGGGGCTGGCATGGCTCGGGGCATTGTTTGTGCATACCTGCATGGATTTTTATGTAAGTTGTAGTCGCAGCCGTGGGTGCGTGCAGTGACTGGAAAGCAGTCGCAGCGGATAATGGTCTTTTCTGATGTCATTCCCAGGTTCATTCTTTTTTACGTTAGGTTATGTGTCCTGAAGTTACATGCGCTGCTACGGTAGCGTGTGTTTCAGGCCGTCTCTCTCTCTCTCTCTCTCTCTCTCACTCTCACTCTCACTCTCTCACTCTCTCATAAACACATACACACACCCGCAGGCCACATGGCCTTGTTTGGAGACAATAGACTGCTCTAGATGATCCAGAATTTCCCTGGTATAGGTCACCACAGAGCATCACGTGGCCTGCCTTGGAAGAGACCGTGACCATCCAAACAGGAGGCAGCTCTGGAACGCTCTGAGCCTGGTGGACCTCTGAAAGGCCCGCCTAAGCAGGAGGGTCAGCTAGATAAACCAGGCAGTTAGGGAACAGAGTAACTCTGGGAGCCGGAGTCAGGAACGGGCAGCAAACGACTGCAAGCCCTTTACCTCTGAAGGACACCCAGCTGTGTCTGATCCCTGCGCTGTGGGGCAGCAGCTGTTTTTTCTCAGGTCAGGCTTCCGGAAAGCAGAACCGAAGCCAGGGATCCGAGCGCACTCGGCTTCCGGAGCGGGTGCAGGCCACGTAGGGGGCGGAGGGACTAGGGCAGGGGAAGGAGCTGAGCCGGTGATCCCAGCTTGATCCCCACATGGGAGGAAGGCAGGGGCCCAGAGACTGGAGACACTCGCTGGGACAGGTCTCTGCTGTGGGCGGGAAAACCGGCTTTTAAGCCATTTCTTTTCTAAATGTTCAAGACGGTACAAATACAGCGTGAGGCGGCAGTAAGTTTGCAGTTATGAGTACGTGAAACACAGAGTTTATACTTGCATTATTATTTATTAATTATTTTGCATATGAACCACTGTAAACCTACTTTTGCCCCGCCCTATATATTACACTCTGTCTTACCAAGTTGATACCCATAACCCGGGAACTGGTCCTCACTGCCAGCCCTAAGGTGCCCTGGGGTGGTGTCCCAGAGACTGCGTGTCCTGGTAGGCAGTTTTGGGGCTGATAGGTGTAACCTCAGCTCACAGGTTATCCCTTAACATGTTCTGTGCCCATCAGTAAGCCTACCTAAGGCTGTATCGACAGCAGCTCTTCCCAGACTCCCCGTTCTGCCTCAGCCGATGGCCAGCTTCAGCACTTCCTGCACTTATTTGTTAGCGTTTAAAGGAATAATTATATAATAGGTCCAGAACAACCAGTTTTATTTAATTGTGATGGAATTCTTTTAAACAAACCAAAGATTTATTGGCTCATACAGCCAAATCATGAACCGGAACCGGGGCGGCCATGTTCATATGCTCATTTTGTACACATGCCCAGTCCAGGGGATGCCTAGGCGCTGGGATCCAGCCCTTGCTCTGTTACCCACACTGTGTTCTTTGGCCTGAGGGTATGTCTCCCCGGAGGGGCCTGTTGCTGTCCTCCAGGGCAAGGCCCTCCCAGAGGCACTGCGCTTTTCTAAGTGAGAGGAGGTGCCCGCGTTTCCCTCTCCTCTGCTCATCCTTGCTCTTCTTTTAATTAAGAGCCTCGCTACAGAGCGCACATGAATGAGATTCTCACAGCTCAAGCATGTTTGCAGGATGCACCTCAGTAGCTAAGCAAGTGTGTTAATTGAGTTGGCACAGCAGTAGCCGCGGTGTCGGTGCCATCCAGTCATTAGAAGATCTTTAATACTAGTTCAGATCATTACTGTGATTTGAAATGAAATAGCATGAAAATCGGGGGCGGGGGGTGAGGAAGTACAAGTTGAGTAACTATAAATCAGGGTCTCCTGTAGAAGAATGGTTTTACATCAAAGGCACTTAGGAACAGATTTGATGCTGAAGGAAAAAAAGTGATTTACAATTGGCAAGAGTAACTTGAGAAGCTCTTCAGATAGGCAGTAAAATAAGGGGGAAACGAGAAAGATTATGAATATAAATGATAGAAGACAGCAGGTTTACCAGATAATTGGAAGTCCTTCTGAAAAGGCAACCCAAGCCGCTGGAACCAGACTGAACGAGGAACGAAATTATTAAAAATGTTTCTTGATTTGAGAAAGGATCTCACATTGGGATGACCAAAATTGCTCACTTGTATAGATAAAATTAATGAAGTGATTTCTATACCCAGAGAGAGCCAGGCACAATTTTTGAATTATAAAGAGGAAAAACTTCTGTTGGTGTCCCTGAGGAAAGGAAGGAAACAAATAGAGAGCTTGTCTGCAGAGGCATTAATATTAGGCTGGTGACAACTTATTTTCTTCAGCAACAAATGTGAGAAGACAATGGAGAAACACCTGGGATTTTGGTAGCCCAAATTGTCTACCCAACCGAACAGTTATTCAAAACATTTTTATACAGGTCTAGTACTTTTACTATCCATTAATCCTTTTTGAAGAAGTTAAAGATATTCTTCAACTGACTCATGAATTTTTCATAATTATGTGGAAAGCTGTTATTAAAATGCAACTGTTAATATAGAGCTGCCTAGGGGACATGTTGGAGTTAACAGACCTCCTATTTATGGCTTTAGCTATTTCGAAGCCATCCCAAAGACCTGCGATGTGTAGCAGTTTTCACTCACGCTGGAGCAGAAGGGTCAAGAGTAAACCCCAGAGGCAGAGACCTCAGCTTCCGCACCTCCGTGTGCATAATGTTTTCCTTAAACCCTCCCAGAGCGATTAACAGCAAAGTCACTTATTTGCTAACAAACATGGCCGTCGGCTGAGAGAACAATAGCAAAAGTCGGAAAGGCAGGGAAGTTTGTAGGAGTATGCTCAGTAAACACCTACGAGATATATGTCAATTATTTTATTCTCTAAGTGTTTTATTGAGCACTTACTGTAACTGGCCATGGTCCCACACCTGGGGAGATGATGATGAATAAAACAGGTATGGTACTTGCCCTTGTGGAATGATGGAGCAAACTTTTTTCCCAATTAAAGAAATGATTACAGACTGAAAGACGCTTAGTTAAAGGATATGGACGAGGGGTTACCTTAGATAGAGTAGCAAGAAAGTGGTCAGACAAGGTGGTTTTCAAGTTGAGCCTTGAAGGATGAGATGTTGCCACCGTGGAAGTAGTTGGGAGCCTTTTATAGACTATGAATTTAGCGTCTGATCAGTCTTAAACCAATAAGCAGAGGAATAAGATGAGCTCGCTTACATTTTGAAGGATCATTTTGTCTGCCATTAAGAGAATGGGGCAGCGGAGGGCAGAGATGGAATCTCTATTCCAGGTGAGAGATGATGACATCCATGTGACAGGTAGAAGAATGGCATAGAAAAGCAGAGTAGCAGTGGGGAAAAAGAGATAAAGTGTTCTAGCTTGGAACATAAATCTGAGACATCTGTGAGGCATTCAGATGGAGATATTAAGTGAGTAGTTGGGGATACAATTCCTGAGGTCAGAGAAGAAGTTGAAGTTACAAGGAGATCATGTAGTTCAAGACCATCAGGATATAGATGACATTCGAAACCGTGAAAATTAATGATGTCATCAAGGCAGAGAGTGTGGAGAGAGAAAATGACCAGAATTAAGTGCTGAATACCATGCAAAACAGGGCAGGCAGCAAGCCAGCAATTCTACTAGGCTTATCAGAGCATCGTTCCTTGGGGGGAAAACTCAGACTGAGGCGCCGTAGCAGGTGTTCAGCTTCCCTGTTACATTCTAGGTCAAGGTCCGGAAACTGAGTGGGGGCCAAATATTGGACTTTAGCCCTTGTGCTGTGGGACTTTGAGACTCTCTCGCTGAGAAGGCATCAAGCCTTCACCCAGCACAATCCGTGGCCTCTGTCCTGCAACATGGGAGGGGCGGAGTTTTGCTCTTTCCAGCTTTAAGTTTATGATGGACAAAGCACCAGCCTTACTCCTGGTGTGAACAAGGAGCTGAGGTCTAAGATCTGGAGTCACACAGCCCAAATTCCTTTTGATGTTCTGTCATCCAAAGACCGAATTAATAACTACTACCGATATACCATACATGAGATAGTAGGGAAAAGAAGGAGTTAGGAACGTGACGGAAGTCATTTCTGCTCACCTTTTGCTGGCTGAAGCTAACCCTGTGAGCCGGAGCCTGCGCCCAGGCAGCTGGAAGGGCTGCACGCAGCGGAAAAGGAGACCGCGTTTGGGGTACGGGAGCGTCACCTCCGACATGCTAGGAGCAGAGTGTTTTAGCAAAGAGGGACTTCTGATTAAACACATTTATTTATCTCCGATTTCCCTAACCCTGGAATAATCTTCTAAAAAGACAACAAAGGGGCAAAGAAGGTAGACATTGAGAAGGGAAAAGAGAATGGGAAGGTGAAAAACTGTGAAAGAGATATCTAGCAGCAAAACTTGGAACATGAAAATTGGATGAATTAGAGGTGGTAAATATTTGAAAAGAAGATGACAAAGAGAAAGTAGGTGATGTTCCCACCCACCCCCAGACCCCGTGTAAATCTCAGGTATTGGAGGAACAAGGCGCGTTCTGTATGTATCGTCACAATCAAAATGTGTGATAATCGTAAAACCTCGGTGGCATACAGTTGTTCACACGGCTGGCTGAAGATTAGCTGCCTCGCACGTGCATTCATGGGCTGGCTGGGCTTCTCTCGTGGCGGGGCGGGGCCAGGCTCTGTAGCTGGGTCAGCTCCGCTCCCACATCTCGCGCCCCCTTCCTGAGGCCAGCGTGCTGGCACAGTCACGTCTTTCTCTCGTCTGCCAAGGTCAGAGGCACAGGAGCACCAGGGGAAATACTACAGCTCTTAAAGGCTGGGTTCAGAACTGGCATACTGGTACACCTGTTGTGTTGTGCGATGCAAGTCACGTGGCCAAGCCAACATTCAAGCGCTGGCCCAACCAATCCTGACATGCATGTGAAACGACCTGCAGGGTCCCATGGCAGAGGCACGGGTGAAAGGAGAGGTATGGAATTCAGACCACTAACCCGGCCTGCCCTAGCAGGACTGAGAGGGGGTGCTGAAAACCACAAGAGGAAGGCCAGCGAGAGCCCCAGATCCCCCTCTCCCGCCCCGGGAACTGCAGAGGGTAGCAGTGGTTGCAAACAGGGGAGTGAGGAAAAGCGTGCATTTGGGGAAGTAAAGGACCCATTTCCTTTCCTTGTTCACCTCCAAGTCTGGAGAAGAAATCGGTAGGCTTTTCTGGAAAAAACTGAATAGACCTCGAGAAAAGACCTACACAGACAGTGCTCCTTGGGGGCTGAATTTGTGGCAGTCCATGGAAAATGAAGTAGCGTGTTAGAATAAGCCGTTATTAATTTGCATACTCATATAATTAATAAATAATGAGAATATAAAATTATATATTATACGTATATATACAGTGATTTTAAAACAATAATGATTTAGAGATAAAGTGGCTTCAGCCAGTTGAGACAAAGACAGTTCTCTCACGAGGCAGTGGATGGAGGAATGGGTGGATTTAACTAATATTTTTAAATGTATTTTATGATGCAAAAGAGATCAGGCAAAAGCGAAAGCTCAGAAATCTTTGCGCCGATAAGAATCAGGTGTCAGCTGGACACCAGGTAGCTGGGGACCTCAGGAGCCTCTGCCCCATGTGTCTGCTCGGGGGTTTGGAGGTTCGTAAGTATTTGCCGTTTTACAATGTCCTGTATTTATGTCAATTACACACACACACACACACACATGCACAAAGAGCGAAATCAGCTTATGCTCCTAACAGTTGTATCTATGTAGTGGGTGGGTGATTTTGTTTATTACGTTCCTGGTACTTTCCTAATGTTATATAATAAACACATATTAATTTCAAATCTGGAGGGAAATGTTACCTATCCATCTATTTATTTTCTTCAGAACATGTATGTTCCTGGAAGGGCAGGTAGACTCCCAAGGAAGTTGTATAGTTTAAAATACCCTGTCTTTCGGGGAATGATTTCGCCTGCCGAGATGAATGGATGGTGTAACGGAATCCAGGGGAAGAAGCCAATCCCCTCTCCTCCCTTCCCAGCTAGTCCAGCCAGCGCCTCGCAGTGTGGAGGCCCGGCCTCCCTCTCACTGCTCCACAGGTTTTGTCTCTTACTCTCTTGGGCTGTTTTTGTTTTTCCTCCCCCCATTGCCTGATCTATTTTCATGTGAAGAGCATGATTTCTGAGAGTCGTCTTCGCTTTTCCCTGGTCTCCCTGTGGGCTGGCCTGAATGTTGGTTGTCAGAGAATTATGTTGCACTGACCGCAGGAAATGAGTTAAATTACTCATAGATTGCTCTCTCTCAGGACCCAGGAAAAAGGCTAATAAACTGGCTACGCCCCCTCCACTCCCTTTGATGGTGCGCTGGTCTGTGGGCTAGGACCCCAGGCTCGATTCTCTGGCTCCCTGGCCTCCTTTGGGAGCTCTCCACCCAAACGGACTTGGATTAGAAACTGCCCTGGCCGGCGGGTGACTTCGGGAAGGTTCTGATGCTCCCTGAGCCTAGGAGTCCTTCTTGGTCAGATGGCATAGGAACAACAAATGCCAGGCTGGGGAACAGCTGCCCCGTCCGACGAGGGGTCCAGAAAATAGCCTTCCTGTAACGTCTAGACATGTCTAATAGGTCATGTCTAGTCTTCCTTCCCACCCGAGCTTTCCACCACTTCTGTTCCGGTTTATTTTAGTGAACAAGCAACAACGGCCCTGTCACAACCTAAGGGGCATCCCGCCTTGAATCGAGGCTAAGCACAGACTCCAGTGGAGACAGAAATCAAGGCTCTTGGCCTCAGGGCAGGGACATTTGAGAGCTTCTCTGTTAAGGAAAGCTTTCTCAGTTAAAATAAACAAACATGTAACAACATGCCCATCTCCTGTGCTGGGTGACCTGAGGTATTTATTTCCACCCTGGGTGATCCTTTTTATTTTAACTGTGTTTAAACCTCCAACAACCCTGTGAGATATTATCACCCCAGTATCATAGAGAAGAAAGTGGGGCTCAGAGATGTTACTCAAGGTCAATGGCTGGTAAGTGCTGCAGACAAGATTTGAACCGACACAAAATCTGTACCCTACATAAGATCTTAGGTAGATTCAACTGCCTTGATTTTACTGCAATTTCCTGTCCCTGTTTTAAGTAGGGACACAATAGGAAATAGAGTTTAAAGGCCCTAATTAATCCAAAACACTGACATCTCTTTAGTTATTAGCCTGTTCTCGTTGAAAAGGCTCTTTACGCTCTTTGTTTCTTATTTGTTACCTTCTGAATAACTTGCGATTCAGTGGACTGGCTTTGGGGGGTTGCCAAGGCATTCATTCATTCGCCGTTCATACCTCCTGATTCTGTCCGCCTGTGGTGTGCTGGGAACTGGGCAAGACACCAAAGAGACGCGGGTATTGATGAGTTGTCTCAACTCTGTTTCTACTTCCTTGCCTCCCGTTTGCTCCTTAACCCACTTCAGTCAGATTTCCATCTTCATCACCATTACCCTTATCAAGACATCAGTGATCAGTGGTCAGTTCTCCATCCTTGTTACTTCGTTTCTTGGAACATTTGACACATTTGGCCCTTCTCCTTTTTTAAAGCTCTTTTTCACTGAACTTTCAGATCAATGTGCTTTTCTGGCCATCTGGCCACATCAGTGGCCGCTTCCTGATCCCCTTGGCTAGATCCTCCTTTTTTAAGTGATGACACAGTCCTTGGACCTCTTTCCTTCTCATAGCTACTCCCTCCCTGGATGAACTTAACCTGGTTCCATGGCTTTAATACCATTTGTAATGCCGAGGACTCAAAAGTGTACTCCTGGCGCCCTGAGCGTTGTACTTGTACATCCCACTACCTATAAGACACCTCTGCATGGATGTCCAACAAGGCAATTTGTGATGCTGTCTGCCATCTGCCTTACACTAGTGTAACCGAGAGGGTGTGCCCCCAAAGCCAGGTATTGGTTACTTCAAGCTATAGACAGTGGCTCTAATCAGGAACCGGCGCTCCAGCTGGCCTCGTTGCAGACCGGCCATCCCCCAGAGGCAGCGAGCGCAAGCCCTTCAGCTATCTTAATCCCAGACATTTCGCTGATTAGCATGCTGGAGTCAAAACTGAGTTTTCACTGGTGAAAATTAGCGGCTTTTTAATCACCGTAATGGGTGTAAGAAATGGGCTTTTCATAGGTCAAATTAAAGACAGGGGAATTGGCAAAAATACTTTAGGGACGTTCTCTGCCCGTATGAAAGCAGGGTGTAAGACTCTAGCAAGGACAGCAGGCTCCGCCTTGAGGGATGGCACCTGGTCCCTGTGTTTGATTCCTCAGCAGTTCTGTTTCTAGCCATGAGGGCACAGGATGTCTGGACGCCTGACCCTGCCTTGGGGTACGACCTGTGCTGAGCGAGCTCCTCGTGCGGTGTCGGGGCACTGGAAGGCCCGTGAGCCGGCACCCCATCAGGCTTACAGAGCAGGTGTATAAGTTGCTTCATGCCTGCTTGTTAATGACATTATGTCTGCATATGTGGCAAAATAGGATCTGAGATTGCCTTCATTATAGCTCAGTAATGAGGTTGTGGGAGCAGAAACCGATTTCACACATTTGAACTTTTTCTGTGGTTATAGTTGTATACCACAGTGAGCCTGAGAGTTGTGCGTTGTCAGACAGGACTTTCACTGCTGTATCCCCAGTGAGGGTAAGCGTCTTGGGCACATAGTAAATAAATATTCCTTAAACGTTTGTGGAATGCATGAATGACCCCAATAATCTGACGTCTCTCTCTGTTTCTCCCATGTTATAATGGCCCTAATGACATGGAGCAGACACGCCAGCCAAGGAAGACCGTGGTCTTTCCTTCTGACCACTGCAGCCCGCAGTGGGGCAGAAGCGACATTTTGAGGGTTGAAACAAAACAGAGAAGAAACATAAAAGTAGGAGTGGACACAGAGAGTGGAAAGCTTCCTTTTTCATTCCAGGCTTCTGGACGAAGGGTCTCCAGAGCTGTTGTGTCGGGCCTGCTGTGGGTTGGGGGGGCTTCTGTGGTCGACAGATAGGAGCTTTGATATCAAAATAAATTGAACTTTCTTAATACTTTGCAGGCCAGGTTTTCCTTGAATGCCTGAGGGTGATGGGAAAAATAAGGTTATGCCTGCGGGTCCTTTTCACAGAGAGAGAATAATTGCTCAGAGAGAGTATGTAGGGTCAGGAGTGAGAAAGGATACAAGTTGCTTTCTGCTGTCCCTTTCACATTCCAGCTTGCTTAGTAGGCTGGTTGTAGTTTATATTTGTTTCCATCTTAAAACATTGTGATGTTTAATGCTGTTGTAGTCCAAATAAAACCTGTGTATGGCAGTTTACAAGCACTGCCATATTTCCTGCTCTGGCACATTTTAGACCAGGTTTGCACATTGAAAAGCATCCAAAAACCTAGCAAGTAGCAAAAATAAATGGCACAGGTCAGGTGCAATACACTAGAGAAGAATGAGGACTAGAGCCTGCGTGGCTTGTGGATGTCTGAGAGACCCTCTGTCGGACAAGCAACATCAACGTGGAGACTGCTAGTTTATGACTTCTGTGTTAGGCGTGAGATACTGTTCTCCTACCCCGGGCATGGCGAGCCTACGTGGTAGCGAGTGTGGTCCTGGGTTGGGGACACGGTGCAAGTCTGTGTGACATGTCCCCACCCTACATTCATACATGCTAACTAAGCTAATGCCATTTCTTAGGTCAGTGTAGAAATATTTGGGCATTTCCCACATCTGTAATTTATCACGTCTTGTCAACATTCTTGGCACGAATAGGAAAACATCAGCTTATCTTCCTAGCGCTCACAGCAGGATAGATGAGGGTGGGGAGAGAGAGAGCGCTTCCTGAAACGGCTTCCGCCATTCCGTGCCGGGTCCCGGTGATGGACACCGGCACGAGCCATTTGCTTTAGCAAGGAAGTGACTTTCAATACTGCTTCTGTTCAACTCATTAAATGTTTGCTGAGTGCCTACTATGCGCAAGAAAATATTAGGAGGCTGGCTTTGGCCAGAGGGAGCCGAGCCCTGCAGGGCACCATCTGGCCGTTTGGGATCACGCTTGAGCGGCGATGTGACACGCCAGCCTCAAGCGCCATGTTTTGCCAGCAGAAAATGAGCTTCCTCCACCCAAACCAAGGCATCTGAAAGAAATATAAAAATAGAGTGTGAGGGCCAGAGTAGTCATCTGCTAGAGAAAAAAAAATGTGTTTCATGAAATGTTTGCTTGCAAAATGATTCCCTGGAAAGGAACCCGGGATTGGTTTCTTTACCTTGTATCTGAAAACAACTGTGGAATCTTGGGTGTCAGAAGGGTCCTCAGAGGCTCGCCACACCACGCGCCTGTGTGGGGGCAGGTATCCTCCCTCGAGTAAGGCCCTTTCCAGGTGGTTTGGTCCTCCTGAGCGTGGCCACTCAGATGATTATAAACAGATCCTTGTGCCATGAGTTGTTTCAGACCAGAGGCAACCAAGTGCTGAATCTAGAAAGATCTGTGGTTCTTGGCAGAGGTTAAGGATCTGGTTATGCAAGACACGTTGGCATAGCTCTCAGACTTGGTCTATAATCTGAAGGTAAGCACGGTTATAATGATGGGTGAAAGACTCAAGAGACGAGGCCATTAGCAGAGGATCAGTGTGGTGCTGGTTGTGAAGTGTCGCAGCAAGAATCAGAACCCAGTCGGAGGCAAGAGGCCTACAGTACGCAAGGAAAGAACATTCCTGACCACCAGGGACCAAGGCGTTGCCCCATAAGCACAGGAATGGCTTAATACGAGTGTCCGGAAGCCAAGTCTTGAACAACCAGTAAACACCCTCCATCCCTCCTCCAGCATCCGTGCTGGTCTGGTGACCTTTGCCCGCCGCTGGGGGCGAGCCGTTTTCACCTTCCGGAACAGGAGACAGAGAGGAGCAGTGAGGCCTTCCTGGCGGACTGCGAGCTTCCCTCCATGGTAGGAAAAAAAATACCGATTTTTATGGAACTTTTAAAAACAGAGTGACTTCTTCTTTAAATACTTCGTACTTTTGATTTTCAGTATTCCACCTTCTCCTGGCTTCTGTCTTACCTCATTAACCATCCACTCATTGACTCTGCCTTTTATGACTGACCTCCAAATAATTAAAACTTCCAAGGACTCGATTTCGAGGTCGCTTATTCCCTGCCCCCTCTAGTCCCAGGGCTCATGTTCCATCTACATGTTGTTGACTTCCAGCCTTTGACCTCTTCCCTGAGCTCCAGCCTTGTGTGTCTAACTTTCTACGTGATCTATCCGCCGAGTCGAAATAGGCCGTCAGCCTGACACACACAAAACATGACTAAATCCTATCTGTGGGCTACGTCCTGCTCCTCTCGGTGTCTGTCCATCTTAATAAATGACAGGACCACCCAGGTGAACGGCTAAGCCGAAAGCCTGAGCCATCCTAATCCTCCCTTTCCTCTCTGACACCCCCACCCTAACATTCAGTTCTTTAACAGCTTTTGCCACTTCTATTAATGGAATGTTTCTGGAAGTACCCATTTCTCTCCCTCTACAGCTCTCCCCGCTGCCCAAGCTCCTCTCCGCTGTCCTTTGGAGTCCTGCTCCCATGTTAACCCCACTGTGCTTCATTCCGTGCCCAGTGGCCAGCGCGATCTTTTAAAGTGCAAATTAGATCATTTTACTGCCTCAAAAAGTTCTGTCCAAAGCACACATGATCGTTTCTCATCACACATGGAGTAAAGCTCACCCCCACCCACCTTCCTTCAGCCACGTTGGCCTGCTTTCTTGTCCTTAGCGGCCCAGGCTCAGTCCTGAGTTACAACCTCTGTACTTGCCTTTGACTCTGCTCAGAAAATTCTAAGACCGGCTTCTCTTCATTCTGATCTCACAACGTCCCCTCCTTGGAAGATCTCTCCCAGGATCCCATCTAATGAGCTCTTCCCCCTTGGTCACACTCTGTCACTCCTTTCTTCACTGTACTCATCAGTATCTGAAGTCACTCTTCGTGCTGAGTATCTGTCTCGCCGTCACTAGAGTGTAAACTGTAGGGCAGCACGAGAACTATATCTTGTTCTGCATTAGGTCCCTGTACTTGTGCCTAGAACAGCGCCTATTCGCTGTGGGTCCCCCATAACTGTTTATTGCGTAAATGTGAACTCTTCCTGCACATAACTTCCACTCATTGGTCGGCTGGAGATATGTCCAGTAAGTCTATTGTTTCTTCTATGTGATGCCCTTTAAATGTTTGGAGGAAGTCTTTATTATGTATAAATATCTGTGTGTGTGTGTGTGTGTGTGTGTGTTTCTCCTGGATCAGTATCTGCAGGCATTTAAATCAGCTTTGATGCCCAAGGCCCCATGCCCTAGAAAAACTCCAAGAGAAGAATCTCCAGTGTTAATTCCAATGGCGTCTAAAAATAAACTGAAGGACACCAAAAATAGGTAGCAGGAAAAAATGCTTTCAGGCTGAAATTAGCGGCCAACCCTTGCCTTGGTCTAAAGCATTTTTTTCTGTAATGCAGAATTTAAGGTGAAGAAACTCATAAAAGATTTTCTTTACTTTTTTTCTAGAGCAAATAGCTCTCCCCCATGGCTTCCAAGCAATTAACCTTAAATGTGTACTAGTTAGTCCCTTGCTTATTGTTTCCGAAGCTCAACTCTGAGAAAGGAGAGCCGGAAGACAGGGTCTCTGCTTGTGTTTCTAGCCCTGGCCTCACCCCTGAACTTCGGACTCGGGCAGCTGGTACCCTGTGCGGCATCTCCCGCAGCTGTTGCCTGGGTTCCTCAGACTCAGTGTGTGTCCCAGTCTGGCCTTTCTCTTCCTGCCCCCACCTTTCTCCTCTCCTCCATTTCCAGCACCTGGAAATGATGCCACCGTCTAACTTGTCATCCAAGCCCCAAGCTCGAGGGCCATGTTCGACTCCTCTTCTTCCTTAGCACCCACATTTAGACAGTTTCCAGAAAATTTTCCGTTCGCTGTACCTTTGTTTGCATAGCCCTAGCTCAGGCCTTCACAGTCTCTGGGGAGTGGCTTCTTGACCTGGGCTCCCCGTTTTCCCACCCCTGCCATGCTCCATTTAACCCCCACTCCCTATGTTGCAGGCATGACTTTCAGTGCTGCTCCTGTCAGATGGGGCCCAAACCGCGAAACACGGTGCCTGGAGCCTCATTAGGCCTGACCCGTCTACCTTTCCAGCAGCATCCCCCATGTCCTGACTTCTACTTAATTCTGAAAACACCAAACTAAGAATCCCCTGGAGGCATGACACATTTCTGCCCGCCTTGCTTTTCCTTTGCCTTCTGCGTGGACTCCTGCTCACAGCTTCCTTCACCTGGTAACTCGGACCTCCAAGGCCTCGGAGCAGGGGCCCCTCCAGGGAGCTGTCCGAAGCCCCTGCCTGGGCGGTGCCGCCCCCTTCTTCACTAGGATTGCGCCCCGTGTGATCCCCTGCCGCCGCGCCCGACGTTAGCTGCTGAAATTACCTGTTTCTGAACTTTTCACAAGGCCGTGAGCTCCTTAAAGCCTGGCGATATCTCTTAGTTGTCTTGGTGCCTGCACCCCGGGACCCAGCTCAGCGGGAAGCCCATAGTGCCTGTTCCACAAATGTCTGCTGACCCCAAAGACCACCTGAACGGCTGAAACGTTCAGAGTTCTAAGGATGGAACCCTTAGGCCTAAAATAACATCAGAGTACCCCTCCGTTGCAAAGCAGACGGGTTTGCGGCTCTCCATCATTCCCAGTTTTGGCCGTTCCAACCCCAGTTGTCAAAAACACCTCTGATAGGATTTCTCATGCTGCCGCAGCAGGACCCAAGACACTGACTGGCTTAATGCTATGACTAAGCGCGCTCTTCCGCCTTTTTATCTGCGGCTAAATCCAGATTAAAGGACATCGGTGATAAGATATGTGCCCAAGGCCAAGGCAGTGAAACTTATTACCTCACAGTAGATAGTTATTAAACAATAGAAACTCCGTTGAGCTACTGTTATTTATGTGCTTGTCTTAGTCCCTACAACAGTGTTTCCACCTGGAAGACAAGACTTAGGACGCGTGTTTCCTTGAAACTCTGAAAGCCTCTGTCACAGTGTCCCACATACAGAATGATGTGTATTGAATTGAACGGAGGCAGCTTAAGTGCAACGGAGCTACTTGGTGGCACCACTTTTGTTTGCCGTAGTCACAGGAAAATATGTAATGACCATTTCTTTCTCTCAGTGGCGAATTTCGTTGTCAAATGCCTCCTTAAAAGGCAGGTGAAATTAATTGCAAGTCAGCCGAAAGTACCACCATGGTGTGAGCTCTGGGAAAGCCCGGAAGACAAGCGCTATTGTGCGACCAGGCTGACGTGCCATGTCTAACCGAGTCAAAGTAAAGGGTGCATTTGAAATTCAGATGAGTAACGACATCAAGCTCGTACAGTCACAGCTAAGGGCCTTGTCACTGGCCCCTGGGAGAGACGACGCCTTCTTTCCTTCTGAGCCCCTTTGCCCTGTTAAACTCCAGCTGGTTGGACCCTCAGATGCTCAGCCCCTAGGGCTGTCATCCTCTAAAAGTATTCCCTGACTTAAAGTGTAGCATCTCTGGTGTCTGTGAATTCAACACTGCCAGCCTTCTCCCACATTCCTTCCTTCATTTGGTCAAAACTCATCCATCGCAGGGAGTCACAAGGGCAAAACAACGGGTTTGTGGCCAGTAATCTTGAAGGTGGGCCATCTCCAGGCACCTAAAACGTAAGATAAGGATACCAGCCGGAGGGGCACGGCATGCGGTTAAATTGGCGGGAGAGGTGGGTCTGAGTTCAGGAAGTTCTCATTTTCCTTTCTGTACAAGGGATCTTATAGACCCCTTGAAAAATAAATTTGTGGAGAATGTGAATATTCATTTACTCTCACCTTCCAGTACGGAACGGTTCCGCATGCTCAGTAGGGAAATGTGACGATTCCACGTACCAGGGCATAGCAAGAACTGGCAAGCCAGTAAAATCCTCTCTCCGCACACAAAGGTCACCTGTAGGCAGTGCTTCTGGGGCCGTGAGAGCCATGCCTTTCTGTGTGTGGGGCCTAAGGAACGAAATAAACAAACACGCCAAACGGAAACAGAATCGTAGGTACAGAGAACAGACGGAGGGCTGCCAGAGGGGAGGGAGGGTTGGGGGCCTGGGTGAAAAAGATGGAAGGGATTGAGAAGTACAAATTGGTGGTTCCAGAATAGTCCCGGGGATGTAAAGCACAGCATGGGAAACAGAGTCAATAATGTTGTAATAACTATGTACGGTGCCCGCCGGGTACTGTGGACACTCTGGAAAGTCTGTGACTGTCTAACCACTGTGCTGTACACCTGAAACTCATACAAAATGATATTGAATGTAAACTGTACTTGAGAAAAAACTAAAACAAAGAAATAGGCCTTTCTCTTCCTCCTTGTCTCTGAAGGCAAAAAACGCTGGTCCCTTGCTGCCCTGCCGCTGAAACACAGCCGGGTACGGCGCAGAAGCCTTGACTTTCGTCCTCTGTTACCCGAAACCTGGCATCAGACCTTAGCCGGTGTTGCTCGGTGGGTGGGAGAGTCGTCCTGTAAACGCGAAGGTCACAGGTTTGGTGCCCTGGTGAGGGCCCGTGCCTGGGCTGCAGGGTCATTCCCTGGTCGGGGCGTGTACAGGAGGCAACCGATTGAAGTTCCTCTCTCACATCGATGTTTTTCATCCTTTCTCTCCCTTCCTCCCGTCCCCTCTCTCTAAAGTTAATAAACATACCCTTGGGTGAGGATTTCTTTTGTTTTTTTTAAACGCCTCGACATTAGGAATATTGTTTAATGTCTAAGCTCAGTTTCTCGTCCGTAATATGGGATTATAAACTGTACCTCACAGGGGAGCTATGGGGGTTCCATGAAATGAAGAAATTCTTGTTTGGTATTGAATCCCAGTTTGACCTGTTTAACAAAAAAAACTCACGAGGAAATACAACGTTCAGGCATCACAGCATTGTTTTCTTCGTTTGCCACTTACCAGCGTTGGAACCAAATCATCAGCTTGCTCAAGCAGCTGTGGAATTTCCACAAAACTCTTAGTCCAAGATGAGCTGCTTAAATCTCCACTTTCCCACAGCGAATCAGAGCCCAAGGGGACAAAGGAAGGCAAGGCCTGGATGCTGCCCGGTCCCCAGCTTCTGAAAGCGGCAGCAGCGGCAGCGCCCAGCGTCCAGCGTCCAGATGAGGGCGCGCTCTGGGCTGGGCGCAGGGCGGCGCCCTGACCCGCCTCCTTTCCTGTGCAGCGCAGAGTGGCCCCGGCAACTGGCGCTTCTCCACGCAGCCCCGCGCTCCCCGTGCAGACCTCACGTGGGACTAGGGCAGCGCACAGGCGGCCTGCTCTCCAGGAGAAAGGGTTGTCATCCCAAGCCTGAACCCCGAAGCTTGCTGATTAATAAGCAGCCTTGTCCCTAGCCACCTCGCTTCTGTTTTACTTTATTCTCTCTCCTGATTTAGTGTAACCGCACAGGGGCCTCTCGGTCATCAGCCTCCCTCTTCCTGCCTTTTCCACAGCTGCCAGGGCGATCTGACCCCGGGCCACCATGGTCCTGGGGAGGTCTCTGGAACCCTCCGCCTTTGGTCTTTCTGCCCTCTCATTGCCCGCGCCACTCAGCAAACGGCATGTGGTCACTTTTATGACTTTTCTCTGGGGGGAATGAGAGATCCCGGAAGGTGGGCACTATCCCTCATGTGTCATTGTGTCCCCTGGGCTGTGCGAGATGAGGGGCCTCTTTGACCTCGCTTCCTGCTAGGTCAGTGATTCCCAACCCTGGCTGCACATGTGGAATTCTCTGGGGAATTTTAGAAAGGCTCCATGCCCGCCTCCAATCCCAGTTCAGTGGCCTCGGAATCTCCGGGTGTGGGGGCTCGGTCTCGGTATTGATACGGTGCGCAGGAGTTCCTGTTGTATTTGACGGGGCTGAGGGCCACAGTGTCTGTCTGTAAGGCCTGGCCCCTGTCTGTCGCTCCCGCACCCGTCTGACTGAGTGTCACAGTGGGGCTGTAGCCAGCCCTTCCCTCCTTTTTCCTCTCTGGGCCTTGCCAACCTCCTGGAGCCTGCCTCCTGTGCTCCTGGCCGGGCCTTGAGATAAATCGTCAGCGCTCTGCCCTCGGGGGCAAACCCTGCGGACCTCTAGAGCTGCCAGGCCCTGGGCAGGTGGGTCTGCCTATTTCTCAAGTTCCCTGTTACCTCAGCCTAAGCCCTACTCTCTAGTATGTGTTTTCCGTAATAAATTTGTTATTTATAGCTCCATTTGCCTGAACACCGCCTCCACCCCATCAGTTGACTTAGCATTTAGGAAGGGAAGGTATTGATTATGTCACTCAGATCACCAGCATCCTCTTTTTCTTGCCTGGGGCCCAGGCCATAATAGATGCTCAATTAATATCTGTCGAATGAATCAGGTCCCCGTGCACTTGTACTAATACGCGTTCTCTAAATTTCAGTTTCACTCCCTCTCTGTCTCCTCCTTCCTTCACAAGCTACAGATGGTATAAATGCTGCAGTCCTTGCGAAGACCGAAAAAGCAATCAGACAGATGTGTTGTTCATCGCTCCCCAGTCAGGCATAACTAAACATTTACATTTATTACCAATTAGAGGGGGAACAGACTGTAGTTTTATGCACTGTATCTGTCTGGATATATTTCTTTTTGGGATCTCACTAAAAACTTCAGAATGTATCGTTAGATCCCACTCTCTTACCAGCTCGAACCTCATTGAGAATGCCGTTCAACTAGAGGTCTCCCAGTGACACCACAAATCTCCATGTCACTCCTTTCCCTTCCCGTGAAGCACCCTCAAGGTGGAAAAACAAGGCCCCAGAAGGGCTGAGGAGTCTGCAGAGGAGGCACAGTTGATGGAGTTACTACAGGCTCCCCTGAAAGCAGAGCCTGTGACATTGTTGACGGTACACGATGTCCCACGACGCGTGTGCTCACGCAGAGCTTTGCTGTATTTATGGCCCTTTGCCTTTTAGGGCAAAACAGCATGAAGGAAAATTGTCCCGGAAGTGGCGTTGCCGTCGCCTGTTCCAAAGAGCATCAGACCTAACGCTGAAGAATTTGCGGGTTTTAGCGGAGTTTCGCCTAGTCTGCTATACGTCTGTCTTACAAAACACTGACCCAGCCTCACCAGCACGTCAAAGGAGAGCCCCGGCTGAGCTATAGGCAACCTGAGTTCTGGGCTCAGCTCTCGTTAACTCAGCTTCTCCCCCTGTAAAACCAGGTGGCTGCCCCCACACACTTGGCTAAGGAGGTAATGAGATTTAATTAAAGGTTTATGTATGGTGTAAGGATTTCATCACATGGCTATTTACTATTTACTATAGGGCAATTCCAAAACAACCTAAATTTTAACAACAGGGAAGGGACTGCTTAATATGTTATGGAAAAACCAGACAACTCACACAACACTAACACCTTGTGGTTTTACCAGAATGAGGTGCCATGTACACCCACTGTCGCGGATGGATGGCTAAAATTAACAAAAATAATAACAGATAACAAATGCTCATGTGAATGTGGAGAAATCAGAACCCTGGTGTTTCACTAGCAGGGATGGAAAATGATCCGACAGCTGTGAAAAGCAGTTTGGTGGTTCCTTAAAAGTTAAACACAGAATTACCACATGATCCTGTAATTCCACTCCTAGGTGTGTAGTCAGGAGAATTAAAAACAGGCACTCAAAGAAGCAGGTGTCCACGCCTGTTCACAGTAGCACCTGATTCACAGCAGCCAAAAGGTGGAAACAGCCCAGGTGCCTGTTAACGGATGATGCGGACACAAATGGAGACATATACAGACAATGGAATATTTTTCAGCCATAAAAAAATAATGAAATACTGACACATGCTACAACATGGATGAATCTCAAAGAAGAGAGCTCAGTGAAGGAAGCCAGACACAGAAAGTTACGTATTGTATGATTCCATATATGTGAAACACCCAGAAGAGGTAAATCCATAGAGATAGGACGTAGATTGGTGATTTCTAGGCACTGGAGAGAGGGAAGATTGGGGGAGACCACTTAATGAGCTGGGGGGGGCACCTTGGAATGTGCCAGAAATGTTTCGGAGCTAGATAGAGGTATAGAGGTGGCGGTCGCACAATATTGCGCATTTACTAAATACCACTGAATTGTTCATTGTAAAGTGGTTGATTTTATGTTATGTGAATTTCACCTCAGTAAATTATAAAGCTGTGGTTTCGGAGGATATTTACTGACACAGGGAAATTCAAATCATGCATATAATGTTAAAAAGTAGATTTACAATATAATCTCAATATTATAAGCCTTAAAATATATGTGAATGTGTGAATATTCATATGCGGATACACAGGCACACAAATACACACATATACATATATGCACATGTATCTACAAATATTTATAGACATGTATATCATCCCCCCCCCGAAAAAAAACTGAAGAGAAATGAGGAATTCTGATAATTGAATTATAGGTTATTTCATTTTTATATTGTTTTATATTCCTTAAAATGAGCATGTCAATTTATGATTTGAGGGAAAAAAAACATTATTCCTGAATAAGAATTGTGTTACAAGAGCATTGCCAAAGTTTCCTTCAGCTCTACAATTCTGGGAGTCTAAATATGTTACATGCACTTGGATGCCCATTAGAGGTTGGCAAGAGCAGATCAGCCTTGTGGGTAGGTGCCCAGAAAATGATGACTGAGGGCAGGCAGGCCATAATGGAGCCCAGAGACATTTGGTATACAGACAGTTGTGTAGGCAGTCTTCGTGCAGAACTTGGGTCCTTGTCACAGCATGGGTGGATGGCACCGCCAGAAGGACAAACACCTCCTGCCCAGCTCCATAGCCTGTTCTCTCTGATGGTTCCTTCCAGGGCGGAGGTCATGCTCAGGGCTCTCAGGTGAACTCTTTCCGTAACACGTGCATCTGAAAATGAAATAAATGCCCCCGTCCTGCGCCGCTATTCCAGCTGAGTTCCTACTAGTGAAAGAAAATCGAGTTGTTGACATTTTCTTTTGTTTATTTTCTTAAAACAATATGCTCCAGTTGATGTGTTTCAATAGGTGGCTTCCTACCACGGCCTCTCTTGTTCAGCTTGTTCCTCACCATGGGACCCCAAACTTCCCGTCGCCCCCAGGGCAGCCTCTCTCTTCCTTTCACTCCGCATCAGTGTGGCTTTCTAAAAACACTGAGAGTTCAAAGGGACAGTTTGAGTTAAACATTTTCCTCCATGTTTATAGATTTTTGTGGTCTGTGTTTGATTTTTGTCCTTCTGTCCTCCTCTGTGATTATCCCCAATTCCTAATTACCTTTGTGCATGAAGAATCCCCACTCCCCACCTCGCTACCCCGGGTCAGTAGGTATAAGAAAGAAACTGAATTATTAAAATGTGTGTGCCGAGACGATACCAGCAGATTTATTTCCGCTGGTAGAGAATCCCTGTGCAGGGAAGGGACATGTCCTTGGACCTGTGAGAAGTGTAGACCCCAGTTCGCGTTTTCAACGGAGAGGAGACTCTCAAGGAAAACGAGTTCAGGTGCTGTTTCAGAAAGACGCTAAGCCATAACGTATGAAGCCATTCAGAAGAGAAGAAGATGCAGAAGGTTGACACTGTGTTCACAAAAGCCTGGGAAAAAACCAATAGTGAAGAGCCATCAACCATTCTCGTTCCCATCAAAGAGGGGCAGCAGGAAGATTCTGCCGACAGACTTTAGGGATGTGTCCGAGTGAGCTTTGAGAGGGTGAAAGTGAGTCATTGTGACCGCTACTAAGCACTGTTTTTAGAAAACTGAGCCGGAATGGAGCCGGGGTCCTCAGTCACTAAGACGCCGAGGTGCCACTCTAGATTCTACCTAGTGAAATCCTGGGAGGAGAAATGGAAGTGTCACCAAAAACCCGACAGGTGCCCACTCCGTGCGTTCCAAGTTCAAATGAATAATACAACTCGTCTCTTACCATTTTAGACTTGGGTGTAGTTGTGCCTCAAAACCCACTCCATAGGCAGTGGTGTGTGCCCTCTGAGTGTCTGAGTGTGCTGTCAGGAAAGTTGCCAGTGGGTGCTCCTGGGTACAGGAAAAGTTGGAGGATTTAAGAAGAGGCTACATTCCTACCTAACTCCTCCCTTGGGGGGCTGCTCTTTGGTTGAATTGTGAAGCTGTGAGCCCTCAGTTGATAACCTGACACTCTAATTACCGGTTCTTTCTTTGAAAGGACACTAATCCAGCCCCAGGGGAAATAAATAGTACATAAACGTAGCACTGGGATTAGGGATCAAAAGATATCTACCCCACCCTCCCAGCTCCCCCCTCCTTGACCTAGATCTTCAAAGGAGGTCAGCATTTATCAAACCCTTGCTGCAGTGTCCTAGCTAGACAGAGGTCAGAGGTCACTGGACTTGCCTGGCCCACTCTGGGACCATTGGCTCACTGTCTCCTTTAACACACACACTGGGCCCCTTCCCTCCATGGATTCCTTGGTCTGAGACAGGACTTTACAGTCGTCTATATGAAATTATACTTTTCTTTTCTCCAGCCTCAGGTCACACATTAAACAAACAAACAAACAAACAAACAAACTAGTTTTAATTAGTTACCATATCTTTTAAGTGTGGTTTATCAAGAGGAAGGGTTGGTCCAGCCGACAGACCCCGCCAGCATCCTTTCCACATGGAGGTTTCCCGAGGTCCCGGGCTGCCAGCATGGCATGTCGTGTGCTTTAAGCAACAAGAAACTCGGGCCGCGTCACTGCTTGGAGCCTCACAGACGTGTGTCTCTCCCTATGCGTTACTCAGGGAGCCATCACTTGCTATCTGGAAACACATTACTAAGGTGAAGAGACGGAAACGGTGTCTGATGCGACAGCCCTGAATGGACATCAGCTCAGTGCTAACAAAGACCCCTTTTGTTCCCCAGGATTTCTCTCTGTCAGTGAAACCAGGATGGATTCCTCCCACGGTGCTGTCTTTACACTTCAAAGAATTCACCGAGGGTGAAGAACAAGAGAAACAGGGATTGGCTTCTCCCTGAAGTGTCTTCATTTTAGAAAATGAATTGAGTGGACCCTCACGTAGGAACACAGTGCTACTGACTCATTGTCCATAGGTGTGTTTGGCTTTGTGGTTTTTAGCGGTCAGGATGACTTTGTGGGGCACCATGCTCTCTCCTGATCTCCACTGTGACCCGTGCTCTAAACCAGCCGGTTGGAGTTAGAATCAGAGCATGCTCTCATGAGAACAAACAGAAACTACCCTGCCCAGCATTATGCAGAACTACTATCAACACCATGGGGACATCCTGGTTTGCTCAAGAGATCGAGAAAGATGCTGAGTTCAGTGAATGATCGAAAAGGCAGGGTCAGAGGGTAGGACGGCAGCAGCAGATGATGAGACAGACCCGATCATTCTCCAGAGGTACAAGAGCAAGAAACGGGGGAAAACAGCTGGGCCCCTGGGAGACAGGACCCGGGGCAGGGTGGGGGGGGTGTCCTAGTGGTTCTGCCCGACAGCATCTTCCTGGCCTGGCTCAGGTTTTGATGGGCTGAGTACAACTTTGCTACTGATAATTTTTCTACTTCAGCCTTTATGGTCAAAGCCAGAGCGGTTAGGGGATTAAGATCACGTCCTCCCTGGCAGTGTGGGTCAAGAGTGCTAGATTCCTAACTCTCAGTCCAGTGCTCTGATGCAGGCCAAGTAGGGGGCTGGGGGCAGTTAGAATAGAGCTTTCCTCTGGAAAAAGGTAACATTATCGAAGCTCTTGACATATGTGGAATCTGAGGAGGTTAGTTCTCTGTTGCCCAGCTCTAGGGGACTCTTCCCTTTAGGCAGAAGTCCCCAGAAGCACTCTGAAAGGTCAAGATAGAAATGGCTGCGTGTGACTCTGGGTGGATCTGTCTCTACCCTGCCGCTGGGACGCTGCGGGCAGAGCCGCCCACTCTCTGTTCAGAAGCCGAGAGCTCAAGACCCTTCCAGTAGGACCTTTTCTTCTTACCTTTTTTCCACCAACACCCTTCTTTTACTCTCATCTGCCCCACCCTCCTCCACGCCATATACACTTTTGTTCTTTCTCTGTATTGATCCTTAGCCTCTCTCATTTCCCCAAAGCTCTGTTTATCTTTGCATTTTAGCTTTATCATAATCTTCTATCTTTGAACCTCCACCTTTTAATCTCTTACCTTAATAGCTCTGAGCACCTCTTTGTTTTCTCACCAGTGATTTTGCTCTGTCTTATTTTTCGGCTCATAATCATTTCCAATGTGTAGCCCAAATGTTAACTCTTTCCTTTTTCTTCTTGCTTTCGGTCGCCTGTAAGTCCTTCTAAAGTTCCTGGTCTTTCATTTCATGTTCTAGTCTATACTTCATCTGTTTTTTTAAACTCCCTTTGCTCTCTTTTTTCTTTCAGTTTCATTTAATTTTCTTTCTGTTAGCCATGTTTTGTAATGAAGCAACAAAATGCCAGCCGGGAGGGTTTCACGGCCCGGGAAGCCCACATTACCAAAAGGGAATAGAGATGTGTTCTTGTCCCACTTACTCCCTGCTGCCTCCATATATGTCTTCCCCATTCCTCTTGAAAGATTTCCCAGCTTAGCTGAAGATAACTTTGCAAGGAGACTTGGCCTAAGGAGACTTGAGTGGCTTATGGGTAGAATCTCCTAAGACCTAAAATCCCACTGTTCAGAGAGTAGATTTTACTTGCTGAGTATTGGTCATTTACAGCTCATGCTATCCAGGCATTTTCAGAAAAGCCGTACATTTGACAGTCTGTGTTGTCTGAAGTTTACATCATTGGCATGTCAGTAAATCATCTGAGTGGTCCGCCCTGGATAGGCTGGCAGTGGAGCAGAGCTTGGCTCCCCGCCAGGGCTGAGTAGAAGGGAAAAAGGCGGGTCTCGGATGCCACACTGGCATCTCTGCTTGTCACTGAGTTGTTTCTCTGCTCTGGTCTGGGGGGGACCATGGGAGGAGCCTCTCTGAAAGTAGGTACCTCTGTCCTACCTTCCTTTCTCCATAATGAGAAGGAGACGCTGCCCACGGCAGCGGTGATTACAAACAGGGCTTCTGAATGGGGGCAGGTGTGGCCCTGCTAGATGCTTCTTTCAAACCACCAGGACCTGTGCTGGACAACAGGTAACCCCCCAGAGGGCGTCAGCAATGGCTACTCTCACGTTCCCAGCCCTCACCGCCTCCCAGACTCAGGGCACCCACAGCGTACAGGAGGATAGTTAAGAGTAGAGTCGCCTAATTCTCTACCAGGACTCTCCAGGGAAGAAAGGAGGAGGGAGTCCCCTATCACCTGCTTCTTATGACCACCTTCTTGTCAACTAAGCCAAGCGGAATAACGAGACATTCCACCTGAGGACAGGTACTTCGTGGAGTTTGACAACTTCAACGCATCCACACAGGCTTCTCTTTAGCCGGAGTCAGTAGGTACTGAGTGCCTGTTACAGACAGGTCTTAGCATCAGAGGCCAAGGGAGCAACGTGGTGTGCAAGTGTTAGCCCCTGCCTTTGGGAACCTGCGGTGCATGCGATGCAAGAAATATGCACCAGCGTTGTTATGTGACTGGCGAGGGCCTTCTCTCTCCAGGTGTTCCTCCCCCTTCTTCTTCCTGCATCTCACTAAAGACCTGCTTACTCGTTCTCAGGTCAGAATTCCAGGTCGCTTTCTCGAGGAAATCTGCCTGTCCTGGGATGGGTCTCTTCTGACCGCTCCCTTTGTGATTTGCCGAGTTCCTGCCTCTTTTCCTCATTTGACGGCGAGCTCTTCCAACGCAGACACTGACTCCCACACCGTTGTTGCACCAGCATACAGTATGGAGAGATGCTCAACAAATATTTTTAACGAGTGAATGAATCAACAGTAAGACGTAGCATGTGAAAAACGTAGAAGAAACAGCTGGTTCTACAGAAACTTAGGAGGGAATGGAGGAAGTGGCTCCTCGAGGCACTGTGGGAAAATTGTGGGCCTCGCACAGTAGAGTGATCTGGCAATTTTTGTGGCCCCGGGCACCCATGGGCAGTCCCTTCTCATTCAATGTCATGTTGAGTTATGGAGCCCCTTGGTCATAGGTGATTGATGAAGATTCCTCTGGCAGAAGTAGCATTGTGATTCTGAGCTCAACACTTCCAGATACCTCCCTGCTTCTCTCTGTGTCTGTCTGTCTGTCTGTCTGTCTCCCGGCCAGTATGTCACAGGTACTTCCTGAAAGCCATAGCATGTAGCGGTCAGTGCCGTGATAGAAAGAGCCTTGTGACCACAGTCCCTCCCCACCCCCCAGCTCACGTTCTGGGGGAAAGCTCGGGCACACATTACCGACCATGTACAGAAACACCTCTGCGTATTAGTGGCACACTCGGAGAAACCTTCGCCAACAAGCATGTTGTGTAAACGACCCAGATGAGAAAACCACCAGTGGACAGCTGGCGCTGGCTGTATAAATAGATCACATGGAAGGAGGGAGAGAAAGCCCACAGATGGAAAGACCTTGTAAGCTGTAACTGTTTAATGCGTGCTACTTGTATGACCACCTGCATTGTGAGGTCCTCAAAGGCAGGGACTGCCACGCACCACGGAGCTCCTTGGCACCTAAGACCTGTCTATGGCAGACGCCCAGGACCCGCCGGCTGCCACAGAAGGGAGCCCCATTTTGAAACGGACCACATGCGAGGAGATGTGGCGAGGGTGTCTGGCAGGGCCCCTGCAGAGGGGGACTCTGGGCGCAGATCTAAATGGGAGAAAGGCCACGTTTGCTGAAGAAAAGCGGGGACCATGGTTCTTGGAGGGGAGATGGCAAGTGTATTATGCAGGATTGGTAGGTGGGGATTCCTGCTCCCAAGCCAGAGAAGGGGGGCGGAGGTGGTGAATGAGGACTGCAGCTGGTGCACCGGCAGGAAGGGAGAAGGGAGAAGGGGAAATACCACGAGTGACCACCCCCGTAGAAGTGCCGCCTGTATCAAGTGTCATAGAATGTATTCCGTGGAACTTGTGGCTGTGAAGCTCGGCTGGGAATCTGAGCTGTTGTGGACAATGGAGAAGGGAAGTGTGGAGGGTGGTTACTTGGCAGGGATCAATATGATTCCTCCGATTTAGTAAATTCGTACTGAGGATCTCATGGGGGCTTAGGACTCTATGCAGAGAGTTGGCGGGTGCAGTGACAGTGGGGCCCTGCAAGAGCGGGATGGGGCGGGTAAAGAGGCTCAAACTCCAGGAAGGGGCTTCTCGAGGTGCCTGAGAAGGGCAGTCCCCTGCTCGCATGGTGCTGGGGGAAGATGATTTAACATCAAAATCCAGATTGGATTGGGGCGGGGTGGGGGATGCCTTGAGCTCAGGAGGATGGCCGAGTGCTGCCACAGCCTTCGAGGAAGAGGGGTGACATCAGCCTGGAGTGAGCATAGAGGCAAGAAATGACCACAGAAGTGTTTGCAGTTCTGCTTTGATGTGGCGACACGGAGTGATGAGAACCGGGAAGGAGAAAGCGACCACAAAGTTCCCATCCTTACGAGACAAATCTGCCGAGGGGACCTCCTGTGGGCTGCTTCGTGGGGTCTGAAACGTGGCTGCACCCCTGGCTTTTGGACCTTGGAAGCAATCATTTTACATCAACTTTGCTTGTTTATCTTAAGGCGAGGCCATTTCAGACTTAAATGGTCTATGATTTACAGCAGTACTTTAGTGGGAAAAGTCTATAATAGATGGTGTGAATTAATGATATGCTGAATTATACTCCTGATGGCAGTAATGACTGAGATTTGTACACTGCTTTACACTTTAGCAAGCATTTTTGCATGCATTATTGAATTTCATTCTTACGAAAACCACCGAGGTAAATAGAGTAATTTCATTCATATTTTATAAATGAGGAAACTGGCACTTGGAGTCTTGTCCTAAGGCCATAATGGTCATATGTGTCAGAGCCAGGACTCAAATCCCCCAAATCTTGACCTTCTATGTTGTGTAGGAACTTAGGGACCTCACTTGTTTAGTAAACGCCAGCTGTGCATTCTCACTGCATGGAAGCCAGCATCAAGCATCAGCATCATCTCTGGGCGTTTGTTATTCATTGGTATTAGCCCATCCACACACTCCTCACATGTTCACTGATCACTTGCTATGTGTCAGGAGTGGAGTGTGGCACTGGGGATACAGTGAAGAACAGCATGGTGTCTGCTCAGAAGGACCCAGTCTCATGAATATGCTAGACTGCGAAGGTGAATAAATATGTACAAACCATCATGCCGGGTCCTCTCACTGAAACACATGTGGAGCGTACTGTGAACATGTATGTGTGGGACTGGCACCGTCTCATTCCATGCAGAGAACATACTTCTGACGCATGACTCAAGGACCCCTTGTTCAAGGCTCTCTGCCTTTAAGCCTTCAAACTCCACATTTCTCAAAACCCCACTGCCCGCTCTGCCATCACCATTTGGCCTATGGTGTCTTAATTTTCATTTGCTGTTTGTTTATTTACTGCTCACTGCCTGTTGTCAGTGCCCCTTCTGCAGAAGGCTCTGCGGTATACACGGTGGTTTTTGCTCCCGAGAACCAGGGGTAACATTTGTCTCTCAGTCAGAGCCCTGGGCCTGAACATGGGAGGCAATCAGGAGAACATGTGTTTGATTGATTAAGATTCCCGGATGGAGAATCCCCCTGGTGGGAGAAACCGAAACGGATCCTCTGGAAGGACTGCCTTTGAACCACGAGAGCACGTGCCAGAGCAACCACGCCGCCGCCCACCGTCCGCCGTCCGGAGCGTTCCAACACGGTGGCTGTCGTCCACAGCCCACCCTTGACCCCCGTCAGTCCGTAGCATCCGGGGCTAGAACAAATGCTTTCAGGACACAAGCTCCCCGTGCCGGGGAGAAAGGGAGACTTTGGCTCTTTAAAGTTGTTTTGTAAAATAGAGCTCAGTCCAGCAGGAAAGATGTTAAGAAGCAGCAGCAACAACAAAAAAACAAAAATAAATTTATTGTTGTTATTTTCACCTGTACCCTGTCTCTGGCTGTGCTGTGGCCTTGTAGAGGCAGCTTTTGAGGGCCAGCTCTCCCTCTGTCCTAGGTCCTCAGCTCCCAGGTGGGCTTGGCAGCCCAAGGAGGTGATGTCTGTGCCGTGCTAGTGGGGATCTGGGCAGAAGGCTTTGTAGAAACAAAGACAGTCCCTCCTTTTAGCGTCTACCCAGTGGTTCAGAGTGTACTTGACGCTCTGTCCCCACACCTCGTGTCTCCTTCTCCTAAAGTCTGTTCTGATCCATCTGCAGTCAGATTAAGTGAACAAGGGTCTTTGAAATGCCGTCTGGTTTACCCAGCTGGTCTGTCTTCCAGGGCTTTTGGTAAGCTCTTGTCTTTATTGAGAAGGGGAACAAGACGTTACTTGGAATGGCAACTCCTTTGTTCCTCTATCAGGTCAGCTTTCTTCCTGCAGGGTCCCCCGTGCCTCAAGCAATCTCATCTGAAACTCCCCGTACCCTGTGATGGCTGGTGCAGGACTCTCGGTTTGGTTGCCTTGGCAACAACTTCTGTTTGTCGTGGGTTGAGATTGGTGTTGCGTAGTTGTTTTCCCCTCTGCTTCGTGGTACATGAAGGGCAGGTACACTCTGCGGGGTAGGTGGGACAAGGGGAGCGGCCCAAAAAATGACAGGAGGAAGGGGACGAGCAGGCGCCGAACACCTCTAGAAAGGCCACTGTTGGGCCTTTGCAGCCTACCAGGTTGCGATCTGTTTAATAAGGACTTAAAACCAGGAAGCAGTTATCTAGGATGATTTGAAGGGACGTACGCAGGGACCTTGGCATGACAGACCAGTTACGATGAGAATCGTGAGGTGCGGGGAACTCCGCGAGCAGAGCCGCGTATGTGTTCGGAGCAGCCCGCGGAACCGCACCTGAGACGCGCCGCTCACCCTCGGCGGGCCGCTCGGGGCCAGGCTCTGGGTCTGTGTCAGGTTCAGCGCAAGCTTGCCTCAGGACTCACGGATCCCTAGAGCACAAACGTCCCGTTCAAGTGGTTTTACTAAACAGCAGCGTGTTCTTTATTGCTGCTTTTATTTTTAATTCTCCATTCAGAAGACTTGGTACAGCTGTGCCAAAAAAGACAACTTTCGAGACTTGTGAGTTTGAAAGAGAGCAGCATTCTGACCCATTTCAGCTGCTGCGCTGCAAGACCCACATAGGGGACTGTCGATTCTTGGTGCTGTCACCAAAGGCAACTCCTGCATTACAATAAGAGTCAGGTGGGCTTCGTGGGGAGGAATTCATTCGAAGGTCAGCTACTGGTTTAAAAAATGTATATTTACGGAGTTTTCATCCTTTCATATCTTCACCAGATAAGTATTGGACTCGGACTGTTTTCCAGGCACCAGGGGTTAGTGGTGAACACAATAGATTGTGTTCCCCTCCACAGACGCGCCCCTCGCTCAGTCCCTTGAGTAAGTGCTTCTCCTTTAGCAGCAAGATTACACGGGGAATGTAGAGCTGCCACGCCCAAAGGTTACTGGAAAATGACACAGCGCTAGGGTTGAAAGGGCCTTCCGAGACCACTGTTTCCAAGCGAGATTTCCTGTTTTGAGCGCCCCTTGGAGCTGGGCCCCACCTCCCACCCGTCCTCTTCTCTGTCACTGCTTATCCAGCCATAGCTCCACCTCCTCAACATCGTCTCCCAAATCTGACCCCCACATCTCTCACCTGCCTCAGTCCAGTGGTCTTCGGCAGGTCTCCCTGCTTCCAGCCCTTCCCTCCTCCATAATCCATTCTCCACCCCACGGACAGAGTGATCTTTAAAAATGCAAATGAGATCATGTCTTCTCTATTTAAAGCCCTCAAAGGCTCTCTCTGCACTTAGATTTCAATCTTAACTCTCCAGCTTGTCCCATAAATCCAAGGCGTGCCCAGGCCCGTGCACCCCCCTGGCCTCACTTCCCTGCCATCACCGCACGGCATTGTCCCCCACCTGAGGTGCAGTGGCTTCACTGCCTTTTTCTGTCACTGCCCCCACACGGCTCCACGTACCTCAATTCGTGCTAAACACTACGCTCCTTGGCAGCCCGTACTCTCGATTTGCTTACTTCTAATTATGTGTGTCTTGCATAATAGACATTCATCGTTATTTGTTGAAATAAAAATAAACCTAGCCTCTTTAATACCTTTTTGAGTGACAAAGGACTATCTGTGTAAGGGTTCCCAGTGTATGCATTCTTCTAACATTTAGTTTTTTCTTATATAATGCAAAATTTTCTTTCCCTGTAGCCCACCAGACTTTGTTCTGATACATGAGATTAATCCATTTCACACCTATGTAGGCTCTTTTAAGTGTTACATGTAGCTTATTTATGTTTTAAGTGTTACATGTAGCTTATTTATTTTTCAAAGATTTTACTTATTTTTAGAGAGAGGGGAAGGGAGGGAGACAGAGAGGCAGAGAAACACTGATGTGAGAGAGAAACATTGATTGGTTGCCTCTCACTCACCCCAGACTGGGGACTGGGCCCATAACCCAGGCATGTGTCCTGACTGGGAGTCAAACCGGTGACCCCTGGTTCGTGGGCCGACACCCACCCACTGAGCCACACCAGCCAGGGCGCGTGGAGCTGTTAGCTCTCACTTCCTCTCTGCTTTCCGGGCTAAATACAGTGCCTTTCACCATTTGACCTGCACTGATTTTTCAGATCTTTCTTTCTTGCTTCCTTTTCTCTTGAAAACGACCAGTTTGCCTAGTTCCCTCTTAAACTGTAGTGATTGGTTCAATCGTGTATCATAGCTAGCTGAGAAAGCCAGGATGAGCCAGTTAACAGGAAATGTTTGGCTGGTGAAACAGAAACCTGGCCCACTTTTACAGAATACTATTTGATCACTTACAGGAGACCCGTTTAATGTCTGACCAATTAAACCTGACGGAAGGCTCCCCTCTGCCATGCCAGGGAAGCTCACCGCCGTGGGGTTGGGAGCCACGACCTGACGTGTGTGAGCAAGAGGAGTTAAAAATGAGTTCTGCTCTTAATCACTCCTAATACATGCCGGTCCTCAATAAATATGATATCAAAATAATTATAATAAGATTATGCGGAATATCAGACATCATAATTAATGAAGCAGTATTTGAACTGTCAGTGGTGTCTTGAGCCCTAAAGGGAGAAATAATAACCTGACAATATAAGTGAAATATGAGATCAACCAATTAATTAGCGGAATAATTTCATCTGATGCTCTGAAAGTAGGCCAATTAAATGCACTGTTCCTAGTTAACATTGATTAAGCAAGGTGCTAGATCCCGAACACAGCTTGGAAACAGCCTTTATTCCTGCCCTCAGGGAACGTAAAGCTAGTTTACGGGGCAGTGCGTGAAAGGAGAAAGGAACGGGAGGCTTGGTGGTGCCTCAGTTACTTACTGGAGCTCTGGTGTGTTAGGCTGGTCCCACCACTCCACTTTCCCAAACTTCTCCTTGCCCCTTCTAACCTTCATTAGGGGGTGGGAGGGGTGGGTCTGTGTGTGGTCAATCAAGATGAGAAGAAATAGGTTAAAAATAAATAAAAAGCTTTCCAAAAACTAGGAAGTTTTCTACTCTTGAGCTAGTTAGTACAAAAGAGGAACCCAGATACCATTAGTGCCTTTGATAATTCATTAGGAATAAATCATTGACTACTAATGAAAGAATGATAACAATAAGTTAAAAAAAAAAACCCAAAAACCAAAACCGTCTTGCCTTCCAGCATACTTAAGGGAATGCATGTACCCACTCTCAAAATTAATGATGATGCAAAAATAAACCACGAAGTAGCCCATTAGCTGCTCATTTACCTTTAATGAATTCTGATCTCTGAAATAAATAATAATAGTATAAATGTACTTATAATTTTCAGAAAGTTCTTTAACCTCTTGTAAGCCTTCTCCTTATGAAGTGCCGAGGTTTCATGGCCTCCCTTCCAACGCTTTGCTTTCAGTGTTGGATGATTCATAGTTTGGTGTCAGAATGCTGTCACTGAGAATGGGACCCTCCCCCTCGCCTCCCCATCTCCCTAGAAGGACACAGGAGAAGACCCTCACCCTCTCTTCTGGATTACATGTTTCCTGTTGGGCTGGCCTTTGGATCTTCTGTAGTAGCGCCAGGGGGTGCACTGAGGCATTGGTACTCCTTTGTTCTCTGTGAGAACCATGGGCATCCATCCAGATGTTGGGAAGAGCTGCCTCTGGCTGGACACCAACCATGGTTGCCTGTCTCACGGGACACGGAGGCTTAGGACCGAGAAGCCTCAGGTTTCCGTTAGAGCATTCAGCAGTGTAACAGGCCCAAATGGAAGATGATTTGCCAAAATTTGCTGTGGGTTGTTCAAACATATTAAATTACTGTGCGTCAGCACAAAAGAACTCTGAACTCATCTACAATGATGATCAACTCAGAACGTGGCCAACGCGCATCTGTATTCCACGCCGGTGTCCACGACTGCAGGTTAAAAAGTCCTTGTCTAAACCGGCAGCACTGTCCACAGCCTGACCTGCTTCCTGGTGCCCTGTTCCCATGAAAATGGGATGGTCACGCTGACAAAAGCTCTGAGCCATTGAGCTCTTGCCAAAGTTTATTAAACCTAAGCATTTTCCAGGCAATCTTTTCTGAAACTCTCACAACCTATGAGGTAGACGTTGCCATTGATTCTCATTTGATAGAGGTAGAGAAGCTGAAACCTAAAAATTAAGGAACATGGTAATTGGCAGAAGAAAAAATGTCAAGCTCAAGCCTGCCTGGTATGAAATTCCCTTCTAGGGGCCTCGGTGCTTTATTACCCCCTCAAGAGTTGCATGCCAGTGTAGGAAGGCCATAGTCACTGCCCAGACATACAAAGTTTCGAGAACTTACACATCATTGATACTTGGCCCTTATTACCACTAACTTAATCTTTCCTCATAATCTGTACATGCATTGTAGGTATACTTGATTATTATAACAATTTTGTAACAAATTGCTGAAACCTAAGGATGCTGGACATCTCCATGGTGACCACTCTCTTCCATTGTGTCCATGGTCACATTTGCACTATGTTCCCAGTCACCTAGTTAATTGAGTTTACTTATTTAAAATTTTACATTCCTTTCCTCCTTTGCCCAGTCTGAAATTAGCAATTTGTACCGCTACCTCTTCCCAGAAAGAAGAAATATAAGAGAAAATAGGGTAGATTTTTTTAATTTTAATTTTTTGACAGTTGCAATGTATCACTTTCTTTGTCCAGAGGGCTAAAATAATGTTTGAAATTGCAGCAAATTGGGATCTCAGGGCCAAATCTATCTTCCCTGTAGAGTTTTCTGCTCTTCCTTGGAAGTCCTTGGGGCTTCCCATTTATTTAGTGTTGCAAATATAAGGCGTGGGCCCCCCAAGTGAACTGTACAAAGCCCCTCTCCACCTCAGCCCCCCAGCTCAGAAACCACAGGCCAGAGAGCCCGAGGGAAGCTTTTGTTTGCCTGTGTTTTAACTGACACTCTTGAATTTACTGGTTTTTTACCACTCAAAGGGGAAAGTCTAGGGCAGAAATGACATGAAACATGGAGGAAATTATCTGAGTGTTCCTTGGGCTAGTGAAGAAATAGTGTATCCAGGTGATAATGGGTAAATTGTCCAGTTACTGCCTTCATTCTCTGACATTGTTGGTAGAGAGAAATAATGAAGGAATCATCCAAAGGTCTGGATGACTGATGAAATGTGGAAGACAAGGGAGAAAGAGGAGTCTGTGATGATGGAAACATATTGAGCTTAGATAGCTGGGAGAATGATGATGCTGTTAACTGAAGCAGAAGAGGCAGAAGGAGGAGCCACAAGGGATGAATGGAGGAGGGAAAGGAAATGATGAATTCGGCTGTGAAGTCGCCGAGTTTGAGGTGATGCTGGAAAATTAAGGACCAAGTGTCCGGCGGGCAGTTTGAATGGTCTAAGTGGAGTTTAGGGAGAAGGTCAAGATGTGAGATAACAATGTGAGGGTCAAGTGTATAAAACTGGGTGATGTCTCTGGGGTTGAGAAGAAGAATGAGGCTTGAACCTGGAGTAGTCCTCACCCTTAAACAAAGAGCCAGCACAGAAAAGTCAGGTAAGTAGCTAGAGAAAGAGTGGGAGAATAAATGGGACCATGCCATGTGCCCCAAGCCAAGGAATGGCGATGGGTTTTCTTCTGAGAGGGCTGTGAGAACTCAATCAGATTAAGCATGTTGCAGCAGTTCATAAGCTATCGAATGCTGTCCTACTTTTTACTTGTAACCTTGTTATTTAAACCTCCGTTTGATGAGGAAATAGAATGTATTGAAAGGGATCGGCATTAGAACCTCTAAGACCCGTCTGATCTCTCAACCCGAGTGGACCCTGTTGCCAAAGAGAAGGCGCAGTTAGGACATTCCAGTAAAACACACGCCATAGCAACGTTCCGCCATGTGAAATGGCCATTTATTTCGTCATGGAAACATGGCCTTTTTGTGTGATTCATCCTAGTGACTTGAGCACAGTTCCCCAAACCTACTCTGATGAGCTTGGCCACATTCGAGATTTAGGGAGCAGTTTTACTTAATCTGACCCACACTCCGTTCCTTTGACCCTCACCCTTGTTCCTCCGGTCATTCTACCTGGGATCTTCGAAGGGCTGGGCAGGGGACACGGTTGATTGGTATTATACAACAGGTAACCACATGGCTTACGTCAGAAACCTGCTCTAAGTCCTATCTCGTCCGCACTTTCAGCCCTCCTTCCATAGCATTTCTCTGAGCTAAGTGACCACATTCAAGAAACCAAGGCTGTGGAAAGTCATGATTCTGACTCTGTCCACGAACTGAACACAAGAGAAAAATTCTCAGTGATCTAAAACATCAGGCACCACAGAGCAGATAATCAGATAACCTGGCAGTGCAATTAGGACAGAGGAAGGGTCAAGGTGTGTCATTATTCTGATTGACATGCAGACCCTCCTCCGTGGCCTGCTAAGTTTTATGATCAGAGTGAAGCAGAGCATCAAGAGAATCACTTCAATTATGCAAATTAACAGCCCAATTAAGAACTTCCTTTTGTACATAGAGTCCCAGCGTTCGAATGCCTGGTCAGTTAGTTGTTCAAAGGACCATATTTTACTTGGTCTCATTAACATGCAATTCTTAAAAAGCATATTCACCCAATTAATGTAATAGCTTCGTCTCTGCAAATGGAATTCTTCCCAAATGTGTAAGTGGCTCTAAGTAGTTTGAAAAGTTTTAAAAGCCTGGTAAGCACCTTGTTCGTAGCCTGGTGATCATTAATAGAGGCTCCCCAAAGTGGAAGTCAGCAGAGAGAACCATTAAAGTGCAAATAGGGCAATTACGGACTGCCAGCCAGCCTAACTGTCCCTGCCACTCTGCGTGGCTACGGTCCCTTTGCCAACTCCACAGCAGTCAGAGGAGGCTGACATATAGTCTTGATTCTATGGCGTGGCTTCAGAGAAGGGTGGTTTTCCAAGGGACGTCTTGATAGTCAGAAAAACACAAGAAGTTGCGGTAATGCTTGATTATTCCAAAAATTGCCCCTCCAAGTAACCACTGGGCTCTGACTGTATCATCGCCTCTTCAGTTTTTTGTGGTATTCTCCCCCGTCCTCCCCATGGCTGCTGCTCTTCAGAAATGCAGCTTTATGATGCCAAGTTGAAAATAACGTGGCAGAGGTTGATTGCCAGGAAAGGCGGTTGGCCCTGACTCCTTCTTCGAGACACGTTAATAAAACCGCAGTGAGCGTTTCCCTTTTAGACAGCCGGAGAGAAAGATGCACATGTGGAGACATTGATATGATGTCGGATATGTATTCTAAAATGATTATACCATAGGTATATTAAAAACTATGGATAGTGTGAATTTATGGACATTGACTATATGCGATGCTTATTTTATTTAAATACTCAGCAATATATTTTAGAAAATTGAACGTTAATTTTAGAAAAGCCTATAATTTTTGCACCTATGGGGTACTTTAGGAAGTTAATTTTCCTCACAGACTGTGGTAATTTTAACAAGAGCATCCAGCTCTGACTCGTGCTTACGAACAATATCCGTGTATTGAAAATTGGGTTGAAAATAGGATTTGGGGCTGTCATTTTCATAAATGAGATTACATTTTGTGCATGGAGCCCCATTTTTAATAATTTTTAGATTTGAAATGAGTGAAAAGAAACTCCACTGACATTTTTTTAAAGAGAAAGGCACCGCTTACCGCCATCCGACTGCCTCGCCCCCAAACCCCACTTCGGGCTTCATTCACGCGGCGCCGCGTTTCCGCAGTCGCATTGCCCTTGCCCCATTCCCGTGTTTCCTACAGACGCCAAAAGTGAGCGTATTGATTCACTGTAGGCTGGACGTTGTCCTGCAAGTCAGCTGGTTGCTAAAAACACCATCATCATTCTTTGTGGGCGTAGAGAGCTTGTTTTGTCTGCATCTGTTTGTTAATAACGTATGCTTTTACAATAAGTAAGTACCCATTTGTGAGTTTTGGGCTCAGATCGCTAGACTGTGAGGACAGTAGATTGATGACTGTTCTCTGTTCCTGAAGGTCAAGGACATGAATGGTAGATGGACCTTGTGGGAGTCGTTGTGAATCAAGGATGAATTGCAGGTAATCACCAGGCTCCAGGAAGAAGAGCACGTTTTCATGGGACTAGTTCCTCCATTGTTATCCTAACTCCACACCTTCATTTCATGATGTGAAATGAGCGGCCAACCCAGAGGGCCTGTGAAGTGCACATTGTCACTGTTCTCCGCTCCACCTCCTGTTGGAGTCATCACCTCAGACCGTGTCAAGTGTGTTTGTGTATCACGTGTGGATTTAATGCGCCCACATCCCACATTAAATCACATTTAGACACGATTGCTGAACACTTGACGTGAATTACAGTTGAGTACTTGATATTACAACTTTTCAGGGTATTTAAACATTCGCTACTTTTGTTTGTCTTTACATACTTTGGAGTTTTTTGGGTTTGTTTTTTTTTAATTTTTTGGTCTCAAATATCTTTCAAACGCCTGGGGATCCTGGTTACTGAGCCCAGACAGCTTCCCGTCTCTGCTGTCTTAGAAGGAAAGTGTTACTGCTGCTGACCGAGACCAGCCCTGGCGCCCGTCAATAGGCTGCCGGGAGTGCCTGCCGTGTGAGCACAGGGCTGCGAACCGTGAGCACGCAGAGGGAGAATTTCTGTGGGAGAGGACAGGACAGGACTAGCCTTTCTTCGGGCACGACCGAGGATGGCTTCACAGAGGAGGCGGCATTTATGCTAAGCCTCCCGGAGGAGCAGGAATCGGTTCGCTGGGGCAGGTGGGGGCGGGGTACGCATTCCAGACAGAGAAATGGCTTTGGCAGAGGCACAGCTTTCTCTAAGGTCTTATCTATAAAGTATCTCTACCTTTCTCATTTTCAAAGACTTTAGAGACATTGGACCAATTTTCTTCTTATTTCTCAGGCTGCTCTTTCTCTGGGTGTCAATGTGACTCCTACCCCCGTGGAACTAGATGCTGTCCTCGAAAGCCTGTTCTTGTCTCCTTCTTTTCTTTATGGTTCCCCTTAGTAATCTGAAGTTTTCTCAAGGCTACCAGCCATGCCCTTGGGTAGAACTCGGTCCCTCTCAGTCTCCAGAGCCAAACTTTCTTCTAAACTAAAAGTTTTATTTTTCTGTTTCATTGTCACGATGTGCGTATCCATACATCCCAAATGCAGCATACCAGCTCTTCCAGAAAAGTCTGTCCTTTGTCCTGTTCCGTATTCAGGCAGCTATAGGATTTTCTTAGGCATTGAGATCTAAAACTTCAGAGTCATCTCCGACTTCTCCTGGGAGCCTTGCCCCCACCCCACCACCAATCAGTTCACGGCTCTTCAGCTCTCTCCTTCTTGTCTTTCACTCCCTTCCCATCCCACCCACTCTGCGCTGGTTACCTGTCCGTCCCCTCTCACCTAGGTGATCGCCTAGACTCCTAGTGGGCCTCTCTCCGTTTCCACTAATGCAGTCTACACACCTACATCACAAAATGCCCATTTCTGATCATTTCTCCTCTCTGCTAAGGATGATGAAGACATCGCCTACCTAACAAATGAAGTTCGAAACACTCAGGTCCTATTTGAGGTCTCTACTATTTACCTTCCCGCTAGTAAATCAAATATTCACTTTCTTGTACCCTCAGCACCGTCAAAACAGCCTCATTTGCTGCTTCCCACAGGCACATAGAAGTTTTCAGATACACCTGGAAGACCTTTGCACCCCGTGGTGACACCCGACGTCTCCTTTAAGGTCCAGCCCGAAGGCTGCCTCCCGCACGCGGCGCCCCCTAGGCTAGGCTGGCCTCCCGCTCGCTCACCGCCCCTCCCCGCCAGGCCCACATCATGTTAGAAGGGGACTCTCCCTCTTTTAAATTTACAGTTTTTTAAATGAACAAAGTTGTCTGTGTTTTTCTATTTATAACCCCGCACCTTTTCCCCCATAGCCCTTAGGGCAATCACTGTGCTTTGCATGGACTCTGGAGACGCTCCTCCGTAAATATCCGGTGGATGAATGAGTGCAGCCTTTACGGATGTTTTTTCTCCTCTAACAAGTCCGCCTGAACATCTCTAAGTCAATGGAAAGAATATTATATGTGTAGGGAATTTCGGTATGCTGGCAACAAGTTATTTTAAGGGATAATTTGGAAGGGTGCTCGTTGCTGGTGTGAAATTGCGATTCTCTATATAACTATAAAAAGAAATTAAACTGGTGACTGGATAATTTTTGTGATATTCCCTTGCAGAAGAACTGAATTAAAATTTTGTATAATAAAGCAGGGGGTGAGTCAAGGACAATGAGCAACAATGACAATAATTGAATAACTTATTTATTGAGAGCCAGGCATGTGCCACGTACTCTTTTATGTGATATGTACACATTCTTTCTATCCTTACATTTTACAGATTTTCAAATCGAGGCTCAAAGGGATTAACTTCAATTATCTGAGTATTCAAGGTTACTATTTAAAATCCACGTCTAGGTTCTATGTCTCTGGATCAGAATCTGCTCCTCAAAGCATTGCTAGTTAAATGTCACATGACCCCAGGTGCCCTCCCTCCACAGTAATAAAACCCACTCCGTTTTGGGTCAGCCCTCTGCACTAGTAGTGAGGAGTCATTTTTTCCCCCTGACTTTATACATCTGTGTGGTGACTATTCCCAGGGGTCTGGGAAAAATTAAGTTATCAATGCATGAGCAGTCAGGGTTTTTCCTCGTGGTGATTCATCCATCTTGGGATACGGTTCAGTAATGCCTGCATCTGAGGGGGGTGAGCATTTGCCCACAGAGCTGTGCACCGGGCCCGGCTCTTTCTTTAATATCAGCATAATTTAGCCTAAAATATTAAATCTCAGAAACTTGGCCATTGTCCAAAAAATTAAAAAGTTTGTGCTGATCTGTACGAAGCCCGGCAGTTCCCACTGCCAGCGCCGTGCCCAGGGGCTATGGACTTTCGCTGCTGCATCGCGGAAGCTTACTCCTGGGAGTTCGCTGGCAAGAGCAAAGCGCATGGGCTTCCGATATTGGCTGTACCACTTAGGAGCTTTGTGGCTTCTCAGTGCCTCAGTTTCCCTGCAGGGGTAATGGGTGGTGGAGAGAGGCAGAATAGGAGATAACACCTGTTTTAAGGAGTGGTACAAGGCCTGGAAAAAACACATGGACCCCTTACAGATGAAATACGTGACAGATGGCAGCCATTATTGTTATTAGCCTCACGGAACATTCCTGTCCCTACCAGCAGGGAGGGGCCCGCATTTGTTTCCTGTAACTGCTGTAACCAATAACCGTGAACTAGGTGGACAATGTAATTTATTCTCTCGCCATTCTGGAGGCTGGAAGTCTGAAGTCAAGGTGTTGGCAGGGCCACACTTCTGCTGGAGGCTCTAGGGGAAGTCTCTTCCAGCTTCTAGGGGTTGCCAGCATCCCTTGACTTACGGACACATCACTTCACTCTCTGCCTCCGTGGTCACATTGCCTCCTCCTCTGTCTTTGTAGTCTTCCTCTGCCTTCCCCCTATAAGAACACTTGTCATCGGGTTTAGGGCCAACCTGGATCATCCTAAATGATCTCATCTCATCATCTTCATCTTAATGATATCTGCGAAGATCCATTTCCCAAGGAAGATATCTTTCAGGGCAATCACGGGTTCCAGGGATTGGGACACGGCCATCTCTGGGGTGGGCGGGCAGCATTCAACGCGGCACAGGTAAAACTCCACAGGTTTGTTACCTTGGAGCAGGCGCACAGAGTGTGTGGTGCACAGCACGCTTCCTGGGTGGGGCGATGCAGTGCTCACGCTGACAGCCAGAGGGCAGCGTGAGAGGTTGAAACAGATTCTGAGAGGGGAGGAGGATAGGCAGCCCAGAACCTGGAGAGATGTCGGAGGCCTGGCCCCGGGGAGAGCCAGGCTCTCCGTGTAATCTAACCCCCAACTCACAGTGTAGCTGAGGGCAAGGCACTTCTCCCCAGGCCTCAGTTTCCTCATCCATAAAATGGAAGAATATTCGACCAGATCAGGTCCTAAACTGACTGCAATGCAGGTGGACTGCAACCTGCCCAGGGGGTTTATTTGTACCTTTTTAAAAAATTGAGTATTTAAAAATGGGCAGACATCATATGGAAGTCATACAGCTATTTAGGAAATCAGAGGTGGCAGCTACAGGACATACAGTCTCTCTTGCTGACACGAGCTATAGGTAGTGTGGCCCCATCGTTCCATGAACCGTCCCCACACCCTGTTGGCTCTGACACTAGGACCTCTCATCTCTCTGACGTGGATGGCCTAGGTGCCGGAAGGCAAGGCTGGGGATGCCATGACCTGTGTCGGCGAGCAGCCTCCGTGGGCCCTTGCAGGCCCACCAGCCTCGCACGTCCCGAACCTGTCAGCGGGCTCCTTCACGGCTCACAGGGTGAGGTTCTTGGCCCCTCCCCTTGCTCCTTATAACCAGGTCCTCTCCCTCCCAGTTTTCCGAGTCCTCGGGTTTCTTTCCCTTGTCTTTTCTTCTCCTCTTTCTGTACTTTTCCACGGCTCCTGCTGAAGGGCCTTTATCCTTCAGCTCCTGCCAGTGAGTGACCTTCCTGTGGTTTGGGGGAGCAGCTTATACTGCCCCTCCCTCCTGTGGGCTTCACTGTGCTCCCCTGCATGATTCATGACCGAGTCCTGCAAAGCATTTTTAGAGCCTTGTTTGCGATGGAAGAGGACCAGGAAAACAAAGCAGCATATTGTCTTTAATCTGGTCCCTCTCATAAGGGGTCTAGTTAATTTTTAAAATTGTAATCTTCCAGTAATGGACCATCCGAAAAGGCAGACTCTCTGTTGGAGGCCCCTGTGACTTCGGGAGGAGTTGGGTGCCGCGTTGGCAGGGCTGGGCCTGCTTGGACCTTTTAGGGAGACTGCCCTCCCCCGTTCCCCTGCCTCCAAGTCTCACCATTGCTTTCCTGGGGTCCCTAACTCAAGCTGGAGAGTGATACCATCTTATCTCCCAACCACCCCCGGCAAATTTTCTTTTCAACCACCAGGGCTACCAGCTCACTCAGGTTCTGCTGATGGTAGGTAGCTGACTAAGCTAATGACAGAGATAGGCCCGATCTCTCATAAGCAGAAACAGCCTTGGCTTTTATTTTAATTTCAATTTATTTTATTTTTTTGCTGTTCCTGAGTTTCCTCGCAAACATCAAGCTCAGGAAGTTTTAAATAATACAGAAACTACAGAAAAGCTGACTCCCTTTGGATTCTTTGTTGTTTCATTGTGTGCAGTTCGGGACAGGAAGCAGCCGGCATATCTCCTCCGTGCTTTCACTGTGCTCGTGTTTGGTTTGGAGCCAACAAAACGTGGAGATGTGCTGGCTGGAGAGAAAGCGTACCTGAGATCAGCGGAGAGAAGGAGCAAAGCTTGGAAAGCAGGTCAGAAGGAAATGTTTCGGGGGCACAGAGGCAGGCAGGTGAGAGGCAGGAAGCCATGGCCGAGGCATGGAGGTTCTGCGTGCAGTTGAGGGCAGGCCAGAGGCTTCCGCAGACTCCGAGGGCAGGAAGTACTTCTCGAAGACCCATGTGGGTCTCTCAACGGCGTGTGCTCACGTGAGCTCATGTCCTGCCAACCTGTCTCCCATTTCCCCTGTTCTCCATGTTAATGGTGTTCACTGTTCTGCCTGCAGCCTGTGCCAGGAGTTCAAGGTCCTTGTGACGCTCACTCTTGTCACTCCCTTGCTCCCCGCCACCCGCTTCAGTGGTTGCGTTTTCTAAGTGTTGAATCCTCCCGCCTTACCCCTCCCACCACCCCATCAGGTCTGCTGCAGGACCTCCCTACGCCCTCTAGTCTTTTTCCTTCTCCTTTATTCTGCACAACTGCCAGTTAGATCGTGTTGCTAATCTGCGTGAAATCTTTAGAACAACAACAAAAAAAAAACCGAGACTCCTACAGAACAAACTCCCCAGTTCTTAGCTGGCACACGGTTCCAATCTTCTGGCTTCAGCTCCTCTACCCTTTGACCTGCAGTCACACTTTTGGGCATCCTGGACCATGTCATGCTGTCCTCACCGGCGCCATCATACTGCCGTGCCCTGCCCGGCCGAGCCCCTTCCTTTGCTCCTGAACTGGCAAACTCCGTTTATTCCTGGAGCGACTGCAACATCCCCTTTTCTGAGAAGCCTCCCCTGAATGTTTGCTGCGTGGCTCAATACAAGGCACCCCACCCCTTCCTTCTCACATCGGCGTACCCAGAAGCACCCACGTCGCTCTGCATAGACTCCCATTGGCTCTCAGAGACCCACACTCTAATCATTTACATCCGGTTCGGATCCTGCCACCGACCCAGGCTGACAAAAGGGCAGAGGTCTCATTCCTCTTCCTTATATTAGGCCTTCATTAAATGTACTCAACACTGAACAGGTATTTGCAAATCATCTGCCACGTGTCAGGCACTGGAAAACTGCGCACCACGCCGTCCGCCCTCATGGAGCTCACCCTGCAGCCAAGTAGCCCAAGAGCAAATTACGATAAAAAGTAATAACCATGTGTTATGTCGTGACGGGTGCCGAGGAGAGAACTGAGGCCAACCCAGAGGATTGGAAGGAGGTGTTTGTTGAATGCACGAGCTGCCCCTTGTCTAACGAAAAAGAGGGGTACTCTTAGGAGGAGTAAATGTAGGAGAAAGCAAGACGTCTAGATGCTACACGTCAGTGTGTACACAACTAGGCTTTGACCCTCCAGTGACCAGGATTGAGAACCCCTGGTCTGAGGGTGGCCGGGTCTGAGCAGATGTTTCTACGCAGCAAATGAGGTTGCAGACTTCACTGTTCAAATCCCGCCGCTTCTCCATGAATATCGACGTGTGGATATGTGTGCTTCTTTCCGTCTCTGGGACTACAGGCTTTGTTCCCTCTTTTCCTCTCCCGTGAACCCCTGGAACCTCCTCATTACAATGGTGACTTTACCTTCCTCCTCCTGTGCAGTAAAGGCGTAGAGGGTACCCAAGCGACCTGGTTTATGTCACCTTTCCTCCCAGCGCCATGCACACACTCCCAAATATTCTCTCTCCTCCCTCCCCCTCTCCATCACACACACACGCACACACGCTGAGGCCCCTGCAATAGAGCCTCACTGAAGAGCCTCTGAAATAGTCACATCGCAGAACCCCCCACTTGTAACCTTCCCCTCCCTCGGCACTCACTTTGGAACGGAGGACCTTACGGGCCCATCTTGGGTCACAGGTCAGTTTCCATGAAGCCACCTTCAGCTCCTTCTGCTTCCTCTGCATTCTAGCCTTCCTCATGCAGATGTCTATGGGTGACATCACCCCTCCCCCACCTGCAGCCTCTGACCTCCTCTCTCATGGCGATGCCCCAAAACGCAGCCTTTCTCCCAGCTGTGTGGCGCCCCACCAGCCTGTGATGGAGGCAGCTCCCCGCCCCGTGACCCGGGAGCGAGGGCCTGGGCATGCCCTGGTCTCTGACACGGGAACAGCTCTGCTCTCCTCGAGTGGCACACTCGTTCCCAGGGTCCTTCTGTAGGCCCCTCCTGGCCTAGCCGGGAGCAAGCAGGCCCCCAAGGGAGCGAGAACTTCCTTGATCTGCCCCAGTGGCCTCGAATGCTATTATCTAGTGACACTCTGCTTTGTTGGAGACGTTATTGTCCAGTCAAGAAAGAAATGAAATTACTTCTGTGTCAGAAATTGAATTAATTAAAACAATTATTACTATCATCCTCAGGAATGAGATATGGGGTATTAGGTAAGACGTGTCCTTTTCCTTTCTGGATGAAAAAAAGAACCATTTTTTCTTTCCGTGTTTGAGTGTCCATTTGAAGGAAAGTAGCAGCGCATTTCTGAAGAGGGCTGGAAAGTGAAGAAAGAATGACAGTTCACAGTTCACTAATCAGCTCCTCTCACAGAAGAAGCAGGAACTTCAATTTTGTTATTTCTAACACGAAACGTAATGGCATCTACTTCTTTGGACTGAGAAGGATAATTAAAGCAATCTGTATAAAACATTTAATATCACACTAGCCCGAAGTAAATGACCAATAAATTCATGGCAAATATTATTACTTGTTTTTGATTCATAAATTTGTATTAAGCAGCTACTTTGTGCCCAGGTAGGCACTATTCCAAATCCTGACTTTCAAGGGCTTACAGCCTGTCTGGGCCCCACAGTGTCTGGGGTAGTATTGTGTCTGAAGAAGGAACTCAATGTCTTAGAGGTGACTAGCATCAAGGAGCGGGGCTGTGAGCAGATCCAGGACATACCTAAAGACCCCCAAAAAGTACAGCAGCCCTAACCAGGTGGTTCAGTAGTTTAGAGCATTGTCCCATATACCAAAAGGTTGTGGGTTTGATTCCTGGTCAAGGTGACATACCTAGGTTTTGTGTTCGATCCCCTCTTGGGGTGCATGTGGGAGGTCACTGATCGATGTTTCTCTCTCTCTCTCTCCCCCCCTCCCCCCTGCCCCGCACCCCGCCAACCTCTCCTTCTCTTCCTCTCTTTCTAAAGTTAATGCACATATCCTCGGTAAGGATTTAAAAAAATATGACAGAAAAATCTAGGTGCTTTTTTCACAATCCAAGGCATGGCCTAGAAAATCATGCGACCGGAACAGAGCCAGTATGAAGATTAATTCTCAAACTGGTTTGAGAATATGAATCACCTGGGGGCCTTATCAAAATAGAGATCTAGCCCAAGGGACCTGGTGTATAATTTCATAAGCACCCCACACCGATCCTGTCCAGTATTCTTTGCTGTGTAACAAACTACTCCAAAACTCAGAGGGTCAGAACAACAACCATGTTATTAGATGTGCAGATTTTGGGGGTTAGGCATTTCGGCAGGGCTTACCTGGACATTTCTGTTCCAGGTGGTGCTGACTGAGGTCCCTTGGTGATGGGCAGCTAGCAGACTGGCTGGTTTGGAGGGCCCAAGGCGGTTTCACATTAGAGGCCTATCGCCTTTCTGGGGATGCAACTCAAGGCTCCCAGAGTGTCCCAAGAGACAGGAAGAGGAAACTGCCAATTTCTCAAGGCCTTGGCCCCAACACTTGTTCAGTGCTTGCCCCTGTATTCTGTTGGATGAAGCAGTCACAGAGCCCACCTGGTGCCAAGGGGTTGGGACACAGACTCACCTCTCAGTGGTAAGAATGTGGAAAAAAATTGTGACCACAGTGAATCTGCCACGTAACCTAAGCAGAGTCAGAAAACTCTGTTTTACCAGAATATTAAATGGCAAAGACCTTTGATATAGATGTTTCTGGATGTTCTAGAACAGAGGGCAGCAAATATTCTATAAAGGGCCAAATAATAAATATATGAGGTCTGTCTAGAAAAAGTCCAGCCATTGTTAAGATAACACGAATGGTTTGTACAACATTGATGTAACCCGGCAGTCAAGGAGAGTGGACTGGAGTATGCATGTGTGAACAATGGCAACTTCACTGTATTAGTCAGTGGGGGTGGTAGACGGCCATGGAGAGAGCATGTGTCCTGTGTGGCCATCACATTCAAAATGACTGAACAAGTAGAGCAACGAATCTGCGTCACATTTTGTGTTAAGCTTGAACATTCCTCCGTGGAAACTATTTGGATGATTCAGAAGGCTGTTTCGATGGGCAACTGGTGATTGGCAGCTTCATCACAACAATGCTCACACTCATGTATCATGTCTCATGTAGAGCTTTTTGGTGAAACATCAAACCATCCACGTGGCTCAGCACCCCTACAGCCCAGATTTGGTGCCCTGTGATGTCTGGCTTTTCCAAAAACTAAAGTAACCTTTGAAATGGAAGAGATTTCAGACCCTCAAGGAGATTCAGGAAAATATGACGAGACAGATGATGGTGTTTGGGAGAACTGTGTGAGGCCCACAGCGCCTATTTTGAAGGGGACTGAGGAGTTGCTGTCCTATGTACATTGTTTCTTGTATTTTCTTCAATAAATGTCTCTGGTTTTCATATTACATGGCTGGATACTTTCTGCACAGACCTCGTGTTAGACTCTATGAGCCACGTACAGTCTCTATTACATACTCATCTTTGTTTTAAATTGAATTCTTTAAGAAAGATGTACCATTCTTAGCTTGCGGGCTGTACAAAAATATGCTCTAGGCTAGATATGGTCCATGTACTCTAGAGGAATCTTCCTGGCTAAACTGAGAGTATGGTAACAGTCTCGACCCATTATGTCCCCTGAGTGGTAGTAGCTCAGAGAATCTTAGAGCTGGAAAGGACCCTGGGAGTCACCTACTCCAAACTGTCCATTATAACAATGTGGAAACCAAGGTCCAGGGACGCTAAGAGACTTGGCAGAAGAACCTTGGCTAATTAGTGGCAGGGCCACAGAGATCCCTGGGCCTCCTCTCTCCTGATCCACTGCATCACACTGTGTGTCACAGCGAGCTTTTCTGGTCAGCAGAAATAGCAGTTTCCTAGGAGTGAGGGCTGGACATAGCAGCAGTGGAAGATGCTTGGACCCTGGGCCCTTGGAGAGGGTTTTATCCTTGGCTGCGATCCAGTCTCTGAGCGGAGGCTAATCTTGTGAGAGCATCGCTTGGCCTGTGCCTGCCTACTGGCTGGAAAACCAGAGAGCAGTCTGTCCCTGCCGTCAGGACAGATCGTCGGTGGGCGTGGGAAGGATGTAGAACAGGTAAGGACAGAGGGTGCGGAGAGGCAGCGCCTGGATCTGCAGGGGTGGGCTGGGGTATCCACGCCTCCCCACTGGATGCAGCAATCAGGGCTTTAAGAATCAAACTTACCTCTTTGGCGGACGGTGCCACAAAAAGGTGCCAGTTAGGGGAGCTTCTCACCTTTGTTTTCTTTCTTTTTTCTTGTTTCCGAGGTCCTCCAGAGCCTCTGACTTTCTGGTAGTCGCATTTCTCCTGTCCCCACGCCTTGTGGCTGTTGTCTTTTCTGTCTGGGACACTCGCAGCCCTGCCTGCCTGTGTGGAAGACTTAAGTGCTGTCTTCTCTGAGAAACGTCCCCTGACCTTCCTGGCAGGTGACGGCACTTGTCCTTCTTAATTTTATGAAATGATATAAATAACCGGGTTCTAAGTCACCCAATGACCTTGAAACAAGTACTAATGATTTCTGCTGTACATCTTATTATAGAGACTATATAATTGTGTTGTATTATAATTGCTTTCATGTCAGTTTTCTTACTAGATTATAAGCTAGTTGATGACAGAGATCATGCCTTTCTTTCCCTCTTTCTGGGTTTTTTTTTTTTTTTTTTTTTGGCCCCCAGCCCCTACTACAGAGCCTGGCACAAAGTAGGTTTTCAAATAAATGGTTGCCAAATGAAGAAATACATGAATTTGTGAAAGTGGGTATATCTGCAGTAAGCAGTAATACATTCCCTCAGGGCCACAGCCCTGGACAGCTCTCACTGCCTGGAAGTTCATGCCAACAATTTCTTCATTTCTGGCTCTTACAAGTTGGAATGAATTGAAATAGTTACCACGAGGAGCTTACGAAGTAATCTCATTTGGGTCTTAAATGTTAGGACCATTTCTTTAAAGAGTTGCTTGGGCGCAGTGCAGTTCAGCTGACTTTGCAAGGCCCGTGTTTTAAGTTGTGACTTGGGTATGTCCATCTCAGTGTCCCTGTGTCCCAGATGCTGGGCCTTCCAAACCTGTCATATGTCCCAGCTCTTCCTAAGGAACACACAAGATAAATTGTTGGCTTTTGATAGCTTGGTTCATGAACCATTTGAGGACCTTCCTTTAACATAACTCATACCATAGAGGAATATAATTCCAAACTCCTACTGGGGTCCCCTCGGATGTGTCTTGGCAGAAGCGGCTGCTCTTTGTGTGACCCCGCATTTTGATTCAAAGTTATCTAGATGCTGGCTGATCATTATCCCTTTCCACATATCAATTTTTTTTTTAATGTTGATTCCTGCCTTAGCCCACATAATGTGAGCCGCTATGGCATCCGTGCTGACCTCTTTGCAACTACAGTGCAGAGTAGGGAGGCATTATTGTTCTTCCCACGGTTCCAGCAGACCCGACTGATTGTTTAACGCCGACACGGACTCTACGCCTCTGGAGGGAGGAGCCCTCCGTGCAAAGGAGGGAGGCATCGCTTGTCCACTTGCAGGGAGAAAGGGTGATGTTTGGTGACTGGCACAGCCCTTCATGGCTGCCCATCCCTAGAGCTACGCCGCTGCCGGTCTGCTGTGGTTAAAAATAACCATTTGGAGGAAGAGTGTGGGCTCACAGCTGTATCCGACTATGTAGAGAGATTAAATATGCTGTGGCCTGGTTGGCTCACACTCTCACCAGCCCTCAGAAATCTCCCCTTGCCGATTGGTTTCTTTGTGAGCAGGTGCCCTTCAGCAGGGAGCATGGGCCACTGGGGAGGGACACCAGCCGAGCTGTGACCGAGACTTCATGGTTATATTTGCAACGTGCACTCGTCTCTAGTTTTGCTCGTTTTAGGTCTAGTCTAATTTCTCCTCCCCCACCCCCAAGAAGCTGGGGGAGGACGTGGGGGCGGTGCCCAGAGTATGACATTGATTGAGCCGGCGCTGCTGCATTTTGGCAAATGCTTTGGCTGTAGAAACCCCAGAATATCCACTGACAAATAAGGTGGCACACACTCACAGAGGACTCCTGTCATAAAGAGGAAAGACTGGTGATGAAGAGAGGCCTTTTTGATTTCTTGTTGTAGCTGGATCTCATGTTCCAATTGTGGACATAGCACTTCTTGACTTTAACCCTCAGTGTCCTTCTCTGTAAATTGGGGATAACCTAGACCTCCGCTTGGCCCCTCACATGTCGTTTAGTTCCGATAAATGCTTAGCACCTGCAGAAGTCAGGACTGACCCGGGGCAAAATTGTACTCCATGCAGTGTTCATAGGCAGCACCGTTGGAGGTCCACTTCCAGTTCCAGCTGTGTGCCCGTGGATGAGAAGCTCGGTGGCAGAGAACCTCTGAATGGCTCCCTTTGCCTCCGGCTTGCAAGTGCAGAGCGAATGTCGATGTGGACTCTGGAGATCCCAACAGGGAAATGGTTTGGGGGTGTGCGGATGGTGCTGGGCTTTGTGAGTCCCCATCCAGGAGCTCGAATAGCTGGTGAGCTCCCCCTCTCCACACTCCACAAAGGGCAGGCCCGGCTGGGTTGTAGGAACAAGTAAAGAAACATCGCCCCTGCTAAGGCACCAGCAATGTGAAGGCTTTCGCTCCCAAACAGGAACCCAAAGCTCCTGTCCTCTGTAGGTGAGAAGAGCCAGCTTCTTTGATGAGGGTGTCCAGGAACGGCACTTTCGAAAAGAAAGACCGGAAAGTCCCGCTCTAAACGACGACAGTATCACAAGCAAAACAAGGACCCCATTGAATCAGAGAGAGCCTACGTGGCCTATCAGTAAGCCCTCGGTAACTGCTGGAGGTGGGGTAGGCAGAAGCTGGGAGGTGGAGAGAGGAGAGAGGGGCAGAAGGTAGAGAGGGGCAGAGCGAAGGCAAGTGGGCAGGACTCAGTGGCTTTGCAGTAAAACCCTCCGTCTCAGCCTCTGCAAACTCCAGCCCCGAGCCAGGGCCAGCCTGCTGCCTTCCGCACCGTCCACCAGCTACCAGCGGTTCCTGCCTGTTTCAATGGCTAAAAAAAGTCAAAAGAGTACTGTTCTGTGCCATGTGGAAATTACATAAATTTTAAATATCAGCATCCATAAATAAGGTTTTATGGGAGCACAACTCCACGCTTTGGTTGTTGCCTACCACGCTTTCATGCTTGAATGGCAGGGTTGGGCGCCGTGACAGAGACCACTTGGCCCCCAAAGCCAAAAAATTTACTACCTGCCTCTTTACTGGCAGATTTACTATCGGCTGCACCCTGTTCTAGCTAGAGTCTTCAACTCTGGCTGGTCAGTTCATTTAAACGTTCCCAAAAAGAAGCACCGAGCCGTTGTTGGTAATTGTGTGTCTTTTCTGGTGAGCCGAGGGCCCCGCTGCAAAGGCCGGGGGAGAGCGGCGTTCCTGACTCCGCGCCGGCCCCGCACCGGCCCCGCGCTGCCCCTTAGTCACCTACCCGTGTAATCCTTGCACGGCTCTGGCCCGTGTCTGGAAGCCAGACGGCCAGTGGAGCTTGGGCTGCGTGAGATTCCCATTTGAGCAGTCACATGGGGACTCCATCCAGCTCTTCAGAGTATCACAGGAAAAAAAGGAGTTACATATGGAAATATGTATAAAATGTGTTACAACGATTTCCATTTCTTACAGACTTTAAGTGCAGCACAGCCTATTTAAATCGTCGAATGTGTATTAATCACAGCGTGATATGCGATGTCATTAAACATCACAATAGTGAGAGTTTCCCATCATGTGTATATTCTTCGTCTAATTAATCACTCTCGCGGCATGTATTTTGCATGGCTGTAGTGTAGACCGCTGTGTTTGACACACTCGCCGCACCTTATGGAGCACTTGGTAGTCACATATGCGTGTTTCCCCTCCGCCGTGGCATTTTTTATCCCCTTAGCACTTGCAAAATGGCTCTTGGACATGAAACTTATATTACCCAGCCTAGAACTGCCTTCGTTTCTACTACTTTCCACCAACTAGTTCTTTAATTGGGTTCCTGTGTAAACTAGCCATTTTTTAAAAAATAGTGGGTTTTTTTTTGTTTTGTTTTTTTGCAGTTTGATATTCCCCAAGGAACTTCTTACATAATCCAGCAACAAGGTTTTAACAGGGGAACTTAGTTCATTTGGAAGGAGAGGGCAATTGTGAAACCAGTGAACAGATGAAGCAGTTAGAAGCTGCCTGAGTGCTGGGAGGGGCGGGGCCTGATTTGCCTGCTGAGAAGTGGGAAGAGACGGTGGAGGGGGAGGGGGGAGATGGGGCAAGGGGCAGAGGCAGAGATGCTTCTCTGAGAGACTGAGAGAAAGGAAGGAAGACGCAGGTTCAAGGTCAGAGAGACAAACAGCAAAAGGATGTGTTTGGAAAGAACACGATGGGGAGAAGGAAGAGGCCATGGGCATAGCCGTGGTCTTGGAGGACGGATGAGTGCGTGGTCCCCCCGGGAACGTGGTTTCTCCTGTGCGGCGCACTCTGATAGAGCCATGCGTGCGTGAAAGAGCGTGGGAGAAGGTGGGTGAGCGTCAGAGACAGACTTGGGGAGGGCATTTCAGTGAAGGCAGGGGACGGCTTTGGTGCTGTGTGCGTGTGGTGCGGATGCTGGGAAGGAGAGAACACAGAAGACGGGAGCTGCGGGGAAGGCCTGAGTCGCTTGCCTCCCGTTTCTGCCACCTGACGGTAGACACATTTTCCCCGTCGGGCTTTCTAATGGACTGCCCAGTGAGCGTGCGGCTCCGGGCCCTGTCGGAGTGCTGGCACCGAGGCGGGCAGCCCCGGGGCTCTGTTTCCCCCCGCAGTCCATCAGGTCTGAGTTAAAAAGGGAGGTGTTCGGACAAGCCTGTGAAGTGAGTGCTTTTCCAGCATTAGTGGGAGAGCAGTGAGGAGCCGTGCTTAGACAGACGCAGCATCGGACCACCTCAGGCTGAACACATAACAACATTCACGTGGCCTCTTCCTTTGTTTCCTTGGTTTCCTGCATTCAGATAGGTCTCAGGAAACTATCCAAACCTCTGCTTGGATTGAACCTACAGGCATCCATCTCCTAAATGGTCCCAAGACCACAAGGCCTGTTTGCATGGTCTGATTGTGTCTGTTGCAGCCAGATTCTGGGTGAGCATGTGTTCACCTGGACATACGCATGTTCGGGTGTGTGCATCATGCATGTATGTGTGTGCATGTGTGTGTGGGGGCGGTGTACATAAGCGTGTAGCACTGCAGGGGGGAGAGCCCTGGTTACGGAGACTTCCAGCAGCACTGCTTTGGGAAACAGCTCAAGCAAAATTATCCGCACAAGTTTTGTGCTTCTCACTGTAGGAGCGACACGGAGCCACTGGAATCCTAGCTCCTGGGACAGTGCCGCTTTTTCCGTCCCCAGGCTATTGCCCACAGAATGCACCAGGGAAGCCAACAAAATACAGAGAATTTTCTAAGCTTGCCTTAAGAAACAAAAAGTCACATGGTGAATAGTTTCGGACCCGCACATCGGGGAGGGTGCGGGGTGCTGGAACGTTTGTGTCTGGGGCAGGCCTCTCAGAGGCCGCCTCACTGGGGCACCTGCATGGCTCAGCAGCAGAAGGGCCTGGAAGGAGAGGCTGACATGGGGCTGGAGGGAAACCTGCTCTGCCAGTAGAGAAGGTGGGGCCGAGGAGGAGAGAAATTGTTGTGGCCAAAAGCGTTTCTGGGTTCTGCTTGCTCCATTAACTCTGCGGAGGGAGGGCCCTCGTCCCAGCCAGTGCAGGTGTGAACATTCAAAATTGGGCCCCAGAGGCAGGAGCTGCCAGCTGCTTGGTGATGGGCTCTAACACCGTCCAAGTCCAGGCTGTGCTCAGCGTTCCTGCCCCTGCGCCCCTTTCCCAGCAGTGTACTTGGCCCCCCATTGCTATCCCCTCCCTCCAACCCTTTGCAGCTTCCCATGTAATTTGCTTGTAACAAGCCTCATAAAGCTGGATCGAGCTTGCTAGGCCAGTAGACTGACGAGGGGAATGAACTTATGGCTCTGGCGGTGGAGCACCCGGGCTAATGCGAGTCCCAGGGGCGCTGCCCGCCTGGCTTTTTCAGGAATAGAGGCAGTTTAACAACCTCCAGACTTTCAAAGTGTCAGAAAAGTAAAGCCAGACATGTTCTTGGTGGGCTCTGTAATCCCAGTCTCTGAATTCTTAAGGTTCATCAACTCTGTTTGCAAGTCCAACCTCCTCCCTCCCCTGCTCCCATCCCCTGAGACCTTCAGATCGTCGTAAAACAAAACCTTTCTTCTCATCTCATCCCCTGGAAGCACCGGGCCCACCCTGTGGTTCCCTGTCTCTCCGGTCACCCTCTGCCATCTGAACACCTTCTACCTCCCTTCCCACCAGCGTTGTCATGTGTCGCAGGCTTCCTCTCCCTTCTTTCCCAAGACTGCTTACCTCCTCCTTGCCTTTCCTTCCCGTCCTCTCTCTCTCTCTCTCTCTCCCTCCCCCTGGCCCCCACCCACCCTTCTTCCTCCCTCATACTCTGCACTTTGCTGACCCTCTGCCATATGGCTTATTGGCTTGGCATCTCAATGGTCTATGGGCAGATGGACAGAGACCAGAGCAATGAAGTCGGCAGTTTCTCAAGGTGAACTAAAAGGCTTTGCTCTTGCTTCTTCCAGTGCACCCAGGGCTCTTATCCATTAAACAAACCCGTGTAGAGCACTGTTCTGTAATGCCACCACGTTAGACACTGGGGCTCTCTCTGCCGTTGGAACCTGAATGACCATAACCGTTATTGCTGATATCATCACGAAACTATATTACTGTTATTAATAATGACATTAGTTATTATTAATTAGCATTATTATTTAGTAGTATCACTCATAAGCATTCCTCTACTTAGTAATTAATTAATATTACTATCTACACTTAGAAACTTATTCAAAGTAAGTCCACATATATTATTCACGCCGATAAGCACGGCTTTATTTGGCGCTTCCTGTGTGGTGGTCATTGTGCGAGTCATCGGGGATATCACGTGCCCTCCGTGAGACTTAGAACATCCGTGGACTAGCCCAAGGTTACAGAGCTAGTGAATGGGCAGCTCGGCTATTTCTCAGGTAGCACCTGTGCTCTTTCTTCAGCATGGTTTCTCAAACCTGGCTGTACAGCGGGACCACCCGGGAAACAAAAATGCACTGACATCTGGGTCCCACTCCCAGAGGTTCTGATTTCATTTAGATGGGCCACGTCCTGGGCTCACGATTTTTAAAAGTCCTCCCCAATGGTTCAAATGCGCAGCCCCGCAGCAGCACCTCGAGCACCGTGGAAACTGTCCTGTCTAGTGTTGCGTCCTGTTTTCATGCTTGTTTGCACACGGATGAACCTTGTTTCCTTTGTGAGGCTTAATGCACCACAGTGCTGCCTGCAGTCTCCATACGACCCATAAGCTTCGCAGAACGCTGAAGGCACCAGAGAGAGCCATCATCTACTTGGTGGATTTACATTATTCATCTACAAGCACAGTGACAAGTTGGAGGGAGGGGCTTGGTGGCAGGAAAGACTAGCAGAGCAGCTCCTCGGCTACTGGCCCAGGGCCTGAGCCCCCTTCTCTGACAACTCGTAAAAATACCACACAATAAAATGCCCTCTGTAAATGCCCAACAAGCCCCCTTACTCGCCCCCTCTTCATTTTCCCCACCTTTGCAGGATTGCTTTCCCCGTGAACTTTCTCTCTCCGTTTTTTGTTTTCTGTTTTCCAAACGACACCCAGATGCCAGGATGGCTTTCTAGAACCCATTCCCCCTTTCCAAACTGGAACCTAGAAGCCAGGCTTTGCCACCAGCACAGAAAGGTCCAGTCTTCCTGCCCTTCCATGCCTCCCCTTCCATGTGTGTACGGAGAGTCTCAAGGGACAGGGACGGCGTTATGAGCAGGCCTCACAGCCTTTGCCGTCTGAGCCCTCGCCGGACCACCTTGTCCGTCTATCACAGCAATAGCATTTTTCTTAACACGGACCTCGGAACTCTTCCGGCCCGCCCCGTGCATCCCCCAGTCCCAAAGCTGCTTCTGCATTTCAGGTGCTTGTTATAGCAACACCCCACGGTCAGTCCCCATGTTTATCTTTGTCAGCGCAGGCTGCTCTCACAAAGTACCGTAGACTGGGTGGCTTGAATGACGGGAATTTGTGTCCCGCAGCTCTGCAGCTGGGAAGCCTGAGATCAGGGCAGGCAGGTTCTGTCTGGCGTGGGCTCCTTTTCAGATGACTGCCTTCCTACCGTATCTTCACACTGCAGACAAGACCCGAGTCTCTTCCCCTTTTACGACGGCATTCCTTACCTCCTGAGGGCCCTGCCCTCGCGACCTGACACCCACAGATCCCCCATGGGCCTTACCTCCGACACCATCGCATTGCAGGTTGGGGCTCAGCATATGAATTTGGGGAGTGGGATGTGAACATGGAGTTCATTGTACTCTGTCTCTGTGGGGGTGCTGCATCGGGTGTTTAGCTCTGATAAACTCAGAGGGTCATCTGTCACCAAGGTGCCTGGTTCTAGGAAGAAGAAACCCAAATATCTCTTGGTTCTAGGAAAATGTGAAATACTGTATAGCTCCATATCCCAAAATGTACAAAATGTCGAGTTGTGAGATATAGGGGCAGGGGAGGGTGGGGTCTTTCCTTTTAAGAACCTGCTTGGAAGGATTCATTCATTCAGTCAGTCCATCAGTCGGTCAACATTTATTGAGCCCTTTTGAACAAGTGCCAGTTCTAGGAATAGAGATGAATAAAGCATAAACTCTGCCTTCAGGGGTTCCCAGTTTTATGGGGGAGAAAGACACGAATGTAAAGAGATACTGAGTTGCACGGTGGAGTAGCACGCAGAGGTTCCTACCCAGAGCAAGTGGTGGGAAGCAGGTGCTCAGGGAGGGTGTAGGGAGACTGTGAGGGAAAAGGTGAGATTAGAAAGAGAAGCAAGCGTTGGCTGTGCGTGGGTGCAGGGGCCAGTTCTGTGCCCTGTTGGGAACTGCATCGATGAGTGAGGGGTGCAGTGAGTGTGGAGGAGTGGAGCGGGAGGAAAGGATAAGATGGAGGGGTCACCTCTCAGCAGAGGCCCCATGTGTCCCTCTGGGGAGTTGGGACCTCAGTCTGGTTACTGGCCACATGCCCTGGACTCAGGGAAGTGGCTGGCCAGCCTCTGCCACTGGACCTGTTTGCCACTAAGTGTTGGGATAAGAGGCTGCCTTCAAAAGCAACCTCCCAGGTGCTCAGCGGACTGTCCGATGGCAGTGCCACCACCTCCTGTGAAGATGGTCTCAGGCTGAAATTTCAAGGGTGTTGCCCCCATCATGGTGAGCTTGTCTGCGATAAAAGAGAATAGTGGGCCGTTTCTGGTTGGGTGTCGCCTTCCCTCTGGGAACTGCGGTTATGCTGGCAACAGGCTACAAAACTGCCAACATATTTTAAACAATACGGGCTTTCCAAAAACAAAACAAAACTAAACAAAACAAAAACAAAACCCTATGTTCCCCAAGGCAGCTGCCATATATTTTCTGTATTGACGTCGGAAATTTTTATGGATGAAATGTTCCATACTTTTATTTCTTAAAGTCCCACTGAAAACATGGCCCAGTTCCCCTCCCACCTGACACTGTGGCTTCAACAAGCCATTTCCTCTCCCAGGTCCCTTCTTAGCAGAATGAGTGCAAAACACATTCTAGAGCTGAGGCCAGAAAAGACCCCACCGAATAGATCTTTGTTTGTTTTTAACATCATTACAGGAAACTTGGGAAATCCCCCGTGTTCCGTTTGCTGAAGGGCCTTGAGTTCTCAATAAAGCTGAATTTTCAGAAGCCCCAAGGGAATTCTGTGTCCCTGGCCACCACCCAGGGACAGGCACTGCTGTCTCATTTCTGGGTAAATATATGTTTGTTTGTGTGTGTGTATCTTTTTAAATGAGAACTCGGTTGAGCTTTTGGGGAAAGTAAAAAGCTTATTTCGGCCCTAGTCAGTGTGTCTCAGTTGGTCAGAACGTTGTCCCGTAAACTGAAAGGTTATGGGTTCCATTCCCAGTCAGAGCACATACCTAGGTTGTGGGTTCGGTTCCCAGTCTGGGCATGTGCAAGAGACAATGTTTCTCTCTCACCTCAATGTTTCTCTCCCCCGCTCTCTCCCCCCCCTTCGCCTCTCTCTAAAATCAGTAAGCATGTCCTAAGGTGAGGGCCACAATAAATAAAAAAACACATAAAGGCAGGCAGGCAAAGGATGGGAAAGGGGAAGGGGAGGAGAGGAGAAGAAGAAAGAAAAGGAAAGAAAAGGCATTTATTTCAGACCCGGGCAGCCTTCTACTAACCTGATTTTTACCAGAGGGAGACGTTAGTCTCTGTCATAAGACAGTTATTTCCAAAACGGAAAAGGACGTGGTGAAAGCGGAGGAAAAGCGTTTGTAGGTGCAAGAACCAGGCCTCTAAGGAGCAGGGACTTGACGGATTGTACCCTCTGACAGCCAAGAGGCAGGAAAACGCGTCCATATTTCACAAATGAGGATATAGACACTCAGATGATTTCAACAATTTGCCCAAGATCACAGAGGTGGGAAGCAGCTGACCTGGGCTCCGCAGGTCGGTCTGCAGGGCAGACTCCTAATTGATACCTGTGGGTTTAAAAATCCATGTGCAGAATTGGCTGGGAGAAGAGAAAGCCTTCTCTGATTAATCTGGGAGAGTGATTAATGAGGGATGTTAAATTTGATAAAGAGGATATGCCATCAGGTTTGTAAAGTGAGTTTTCTATCTTTACAAAACCTTCTGAAGCCCTTATCTGATAGGCTAGAAGGCCCAAATGAAGTACGGATTTCGGAGGCAAGGAAGCTGCAGCTTGACGGGATCGTTCAGTGAGTTAGTGGCAGCTCCCAGTGCCTAAGCCAGAGGCCTTGACATTGCATTTGCGCATGTCAAGCCTTGACAGGCTTCAAAGTCAACACGGATTTCCAGATACCAGCCCAAATTCACCATATCAAACCCCCCCGGCAAGTCTTCCTGACACCAAAGTTTGTGAACACGTGTACTGTTTTATTTTGGTCACTCAGATGTTGTGTGTAGAACACCCGGTTTGACCCTTACACAGAGGTAGCACTCCCGTGTACCCTCCAGTCTATCAGTGTTTTCTAACCTAAAAAACTGTTCTAAAAGGAAGACTAGAAAAATACCTCTCACTCTCTCTCATTTTTAACAAGCTTCAGTGTTGGCCGATTCTTCCTGGCATCTAACTAGAACTTTTCTTTTTCAGTTTTTTCATTTTATCATTGGGAGTAGAGAACATAGGATCTCCATTCCCAGTGTAGTGATAGTCCCTATAATTGAAAGCAACTCTGATGTCTTTCTTCAGGATCTTCAGCCTCAGACTGAATACGCTTGGCGCCAGAATACGAAGTATTTTTAGACTGAGGCAGTTCTGAGTTATGGGCCCTGAGGACAGCATCACAGAGAAGCTCCAAAGATACACTTTTTCCCCCCTAATGTGACATATTTTGAATAAATATTATTTAAGATTCCCACTGATTTCACTTAAGAGTAGAAGCATACATTTCCCATTTCCTCTTGTTGCCCTACATTTTATTTAAAAACCACCTAACCTAAAGTTGTAAAGCACGTAAACGGAAATGATCATTTTCAAGTCCCCAATCATAGTGATAAACTACTTATGCAAATCAGCGAAAGTGATTGGACTTCTTGTACCCATTGCTCAATCAGATTTATAGCTGCCCATTATCTTGGTTAAAAGAGGTCAGACAAGCTCACATTTCCCCCCATCCTTCTGTAGCTTCTCCCCCCACCTTAGGAAAAAAGACAATAAAAGGTAGAAAAAAACACCCTTTCTTCCTTTGACCCTTGCTTCTCCCTACCAAAAATCAAACTATTTCTTTTTCCAAATCCCTGGGAGATGATTCCAGCTTGGGCTTAAAAAGACAACTCGTGTATGTATTTTCTTGTGACATGAAAGACCATAGCAGTGCCCCAGGGGGAAGCCAGTTTGGGGGACACAACGAAGCCGGCAGGAGGGGTCCGAGGCCTCCCCCCGCACCGACCACGTGTTCCCCCTCTAGGACTTGGCCAGCATTTGTGCTCCCTTAGTCTGTGACACTTCTGCCACCATAGGGCTCTTGGGATTCTCTTGGTCCTCTTTCGTATTCCAAAAAGTTTGTTAAACATGTATGGTCGGGCTAGGTTCAACCCCCAGTTAAGTGCCAAGTTCTGAATCCAGTAAAAGCACAGTGAGTAGCTACCTGCTGTTTAATTCCTTCTGTTCTACCTCCTCATCTGGCTTTGTAGAAAAAAGGTAAACATTTTAAAATAACCAAGTAGAAATGAAATTATTTGAGAAGGGGTTGAGTTCAGTGCACTCTTTCTTCCTTGCTCTACCAGAGGCCTTACCGTTGCGCAGAATTATTCGGAAGGACCTGAACACCCTATGCAGAGGGAAGTCCTGACATTAATACATGGGATTGGCATGCAGACTAAGTGCCTGTCATCAGGAAATATGTACAGACACGGCGCTTTATGACCCGTGGACACCCGTCTTTTCCAGATAATGCCAACCAGCGTTATCTGGAAAGACCATTCTGCCTGATGTCCTAAATGTCACATACAAAAGAGCTCTTTTGTTCCTAAATGATCATTTCCTTATGCAAGGCTTTTGTCTGCCAGTGCATAAAACCTACAAAGAGAAACAACACACCATGCTCGGGAAGGGCATCCGGGGTAGCACCTTCCTCCGACGCAGGGGGTCAGGACAGGAAAGGAGGACAGGACAGAGAGAGCCAACCCCTTCCCGTCGCGGCCAAATGCGACAGGGGTTGCAGGTGTCTTGGATGGTGATGGATATTTGGCTCAAAACTACCTACATTTGTTTCTCGGTCACCCTCACACATCCTCTGACGGAAGCAATTGAGTGCTCTTCCCCCCGCCCACCCCGACCCGAACATGGCACACGTGCTTGCCTGGGCAGATAAGACGTTTCGGCACCCACCAGAGGAAACTGCCTGAAGGAAAGATGCTTAGAGGTCCCTTCAACCCAGTGAGTCCTCTGCGGAAAGAGATGGGTAATTGAAAGGCAGTTTCTTCAAAGTAAGATGTCACTACGCCACTGGGTCCAAGCGCGCCTGATCCGACCAGGACAAAGGAAGGAAAGCCCAGCCTCCTTTAACTGGAAACTGAAGAGATGCTCTTGTGTGGTGTCTCCTGCCTGAGGAAGTGCAGTGTCTTGAATGTACATGGGCACATGTCCTCCCAGAAATGTCCTCAAGAGGCATTCCCACAGGTTGGCCTCGTAGCATGTTTGCCATTGGCTCCCTCACTTGTGTGTGTGTGAGTGTGTGTGTGGCATTTTCACTTCTCTGCCTTCCTCACCTTCTGTGGTGTTGTCCAGGAGTGACTCCCTGTCCTCAGACTTGACCTTCTTCGCTCCTGAGGCAGTTTGCAAGGGAATTGAACTTGCCCTTGGCTTCCTACCAGCCTGCTTGGAATCGAGCTAGCCATGGCTGGCAGTAACAGTATCCTGCCCACATGGCACTTGTTCTTTAAAAGCCTTGGTTGACCTTCGCCAGCTGAAGAATTATCAATGTCGACCACGCCACGTACGGGCAAGGCCCACAGGTGCCCCCACACAAAGTGTGGTCGAGGGTCCTCATTTCTGCAAAGACGTCTCAATTCTGAAGACTTTTTTTGCAAGACGGTGCCTGTATGCAATTTTTCCTTTCAATCCAGTTCAGCAATTTTGCTGGTAGCAACAGAACCATGTGCTCAGTACATTACCGGCTCAAGGGCTCCGGAGGAACTGGAGAACTGTGCCTCAGTTTCTCCAAGGGGCCTGTTGGTATAAATGAGACTCATCTGCACATGAAACAGTCAAAAAGCAGCCAATACAGCTCATAATCAGGTACTAAACTCTGATGCCAACCTGATGATACCACATGAGCTCAAAGAGGAATAGACTGGTGTGCATGGCCCTCTTGGAGGGGTAAGCGGGCTGGGGTGAGCAGGCGGAGGGGAGGCTCTCTGAGGTGTGGGAAACACGCCTGGCCGTAGCAGCAGTCAGAGTTAACCCGAGGCTGATACTCTGAGCCACCTCTAAGTCCTGAGTGAGAAGCTGACCCTTTTGAATTTTGTTTTGTCCCTTCAAAGGCTCCCAAGGTGACACTGTGGCCAGATGCCACTTGCCCGTCCCCCGGCAGTCCAGACAGGCCCTGCTGGTGACCTGAGGGCCTAGTCCGTAAGGCACAGCCCGGAAAACATCTGGCAAAAGCTCAGGAAGTGAAACGTTTCCAAATGATCAAGTGCCCAAGGTCTAGGCACCAATTCTGGGTAGGCCAGTGAGCTCTGCCCACATCTCACTACGCGGGTTTGTACCGCCGACCCCAGGCCAACCGCTCCGTGTTAGGCGCAAGAAGCCTGGACAGGAACATAAATGGATTATGATAAATCTGCCAGCATCATTCAGAAGCCCACAGTTTAATACTGGCTGAGTTTCCTGACGTGTTGGCAAACTCAGATGTTTTTGTCTGTTTGTTTTTGTTTTTATAGAGCAGACCATTAAAATACACTCATAGGGCAGCACAGCTTCGTGGCCGAGTGCAGGCACCAGGAGCAGTTGACGGGGTTAAAATCCTAGCTCTGGTTCTTAGCCGCATGACTTTTTCTTAAATACGGATGATGATCGTAATACACCCATGGGATTGTTTGGAGGAATAAATGAGATAGCACATTGTAAAAGAATTAGAAGGATGCCCAGGCATGAATTGTGCATACCATAAATATCCGGCCATCACTGCGAGGGTGGTCGTTATTGACCCAGAATGGATCTTAGGGGGCTTCGAGCTAAATACTACACTTTTCCAAAGAAGGAAACTGAGTTCTTGACAGGTAAAGTGAGTGACTTGCTGACAGTCATAAGTCAGCTCGAGGGCTCCGGAGGAACTGATGTCGTGATGTCGATTCCTGATGTCGTGAAAGAAAAATTTACATTTATGTGTTTTCTTAGCCATTAGCAAAGCACATTTACACACATCATCCCCAAACTCTCCCTGTTAAACCGCGTTGCCTCTGCAGACCGAATTGCTGAGGCATTTCTCGGGCGCCCAAGTATAAGAGATCCGCAGGGACCATTCTCGGTGAGTCCCAGAAAGAGGCGCTTGTCTAATGAGATGAGGGAAGGGCCGAGGGAAGGCAGGCCGCGCCGTGCCGCCAGCGAGTGCGAGGCCTTCGGTGCCGTGGCAGAGTTATGTTCCGTTATTAATTTGATGCTGCGTTAAATTAGCCGTTTTTATGAGCAGCACAGAGAAGTCCTTCAGGGGGAGTGGCACCATATTCCGTGAGCCCAACTGTCCCAACAGGCTCGCAACACAGTGCCTATTTCCCTTCAGTGATTAGGAGCTGGTGACTAGAATGACACGAGGTTGGCAGCACCTTTTCTTTCTGGAAGAATCACGTCCAGTTTCTGAGAAATAATACCTGCTTGTCAGGGGCGTGGTCTCTGGAAGCCCCTCTGGAAGCCCACCGCCCCCTCCACCCCGGCTCCTGTGCGAATCAGCCCACCCACCGCCAATGACTAGCAAGCTGGTGTGCCGGTCGTCCACCTGGGGCGCCCTTTGCACTGGGGGGACCTGTCTTGCACAGACATCGAACTCCGTGAACAATCCTGTTTCTCCTGGAGCAAGATGGAGAGAAGGATGGTTTACTAGAACTTCTTTGAGGGAGACCGGTGTGTGTTGTTTGAGAAATCACTTAGGTTAGTGGGTTGAGACTTCAAATTTATGTTGTACTAAATAACAACAGCTGGATGGGGTATTCAGGTGAGAGGCAGAATTTCTTGGGACAGTAGAGGAACAAAAAGTTAACGGCGAATGCGAGAATTCAGTCTGAGGTCCACAGGAGGAGTGTAGACGAGTTCTGTCTGGTGAGAAGTCTGGAGCTATCTGCTACAGGATGTGCAATGCAAGCCTTCCCTTCTACTACATTTTTCTTATGATTCTTTAGTAAAATCTATGAGCAAACCATGAACTGGATTTCCTTTAAAAAAATAAAAAACTGTGAAGGAGCCGGTGTGGAGATATAATCTGGCAGACAAAGACCTTCTAAATGGTTGATGGGAACCAGAGGACAGGAGGGAAGTTAGATAAAAAATTCTTTTACTGTTCAGTGACAATCTGAACAGTAGAAGAATTCTTCTTTCTACACATAACTACCTAATCCTTGGTAGCAATGGCCATCCTTCAACTTCCCTAATTCTGGAAACATTTTTCCTGTTTTCATTCACTGGTTGTGTATAACGGACTGAATTGTGTCCTTCCAACACGCACGGGGGTTACCTGATGGGGTTGAAGCCTCCACCCCAGTGCGACTGTGTTTGGAGATGGAGACTTAAGGGAGGTAATTAAGGTTAAATGAGGTTACGTGAGTGGGGCCCTGATCCAATAGGGTTTGTGGCTTTATAAGAAGAGGAAGAGACACCTGAGAGCTCTCTGTCCCTGCACACGTTCAGAGGAAAGGCCATTTGGGGACACAGTGAGAAGGCAACTGTCTGCAGGCCGCTGAGCAGTCTCAGGTAGAAACCACCCCTTGCTGGTAGCTTGATCCTCCAGCTTCCAGACCGGGAGAAAGCACATTTCTGTGGTTTGTAATGGCAGCCCGGGGCTGACTGATGTGCCGTGTTGTGCCAGTCCAAGAGCATGCTCTTCCTCACCGTTGGGCGTGGCTTAATATTTTTTCCTGCCTGTTCTTTTACCTAGAATGCTCTACCGCTCAGTGTCTACGCCTGTCCTGGAAGGGCAATCCCTTACGTAAAAGCCCGCTGCGCTGGTGGTCAGGGTTGATGTTCAAATGGGCTCCTGTTCTCCCGTTAGTCAGAGTGTAACAGAGAAGCAGAGCAGCAGGAGATACATACATGCCTGTGTATGTATGTGTATTATGTAGATCTGTAACGTGTATTATGAATAGGCTTATACAGTTGTAGGAGCTGGCTTCTGAAGCCCCCAGGGCAGGCAGGCAGGCAGGCAGGGAGAGGAACTGCAGCCCCAGCTGCTGCTTTTGCCGCTGAGGTGAGTCAGCAGCTCTACAACCAGAGGTGAGGACAGAGATCTCTGAGTGCGGGAACATTTCACAGTGCGCTGTCTCCCCTATTACGCGGAACCTGTGCTGTTCAAGCAGGGCTTAGTCCCTCTTTAAAAGACTTCCATCTAATTAAATCAGGCCCATCCAGGATAATCTCTCTTTTGATTAACTCAACACCAACTAATTTGGGACTTTAATTGCATCTGAAAAATCCCTTCATGTAGCATCAGAACTAGTGCTCGATGAAATATCTGGGGGAAGGTGAGTGTATATTACAGGAGGGCAACTGTCTCCCTTTGAGGCACGAGCTCTCCAGAAAGATGCTCCCTTGTAGCCCACCCTCATCAGAAACATCAAGGGGGTTCTGGGGAAGGTAGTTTAGCTTAGCTAAGTTGACACATCACATAGCCATCAGTGTTCCTTGATTACACAGGTGCTTCTGTGCTTTCAGGTTTCTGTCCCACAGCATATCTAGGGCTGGTCTATCAAAAAAAAAACAACAAAAAAACAAACAAACAAAAAACAAAAAAAACTTCCCTGTTTATGGAAAAGACCACCAGGCTGTAGAAAGACACAGCCTCCTCCTCTGTTCTTCCATTAGTTGTTCTTGGGTTTAAAGTCTGTCTGGTTTCACCAAGTGTCAGTGTCTGGCTCTGTCTGCTGGAATGTCCTGGGAAGGGAGGATGCGCACCCTTATCTCTGTGGTTTGCTTTGTTGTAGTTTTTCCAGTTATACGCCAAGGCGCAGTAATGTTGCTACCACTTACCAGCTTTGTGAAGTTGGGCCGATGCCTTACTTGTCCAGGGCTCAAGGAATAATGATCTCTTAGGGCTGTGCCGTAGGTTCAAAGACCAATCAAAGGTGAAATAGCTGTCTGCACACTGTTGGAGCTGGGTAAATGGTAACACATCATCGTCATTATCATCTTAGTATCATTATTATTCTCTCAGAGTCTTTAAAGACAGTCACAGAGTAAGTTCCTTACCCAAACCCGTAGCTGAGAATTTGTATCGGCTGGTTCGCTCCTCACCCTACCAAGAGTTATCTCAAGTTCCTCGCTGCTTTAAGACAGTTATTCAGCAGGGCTTGTAATTGATATCAACCCTTTATCATTCTTCTTATAGATAGCGCCTACAGCATTAGCAGCAGCAGTGATATAATAATGATAATTTCACAAAACTTCAATATGTGTGCTAAAGAAGTCAGGGACATTCTGAACAGCGGGAGAGAAAGTTTCTTCCTACCAATTAATGGGAAGCCAAGTCTAATTTGCTGCCTGCACAGCACTTTTGAACCTGCCAGAGAAAAAGGAAACCAGTGAACCTTCATCTTGTCACCAGTCTTCTCGAGGACTGCTCTCTAAAGCAAATGAAAATAGCACTCATTAGAATAAAAAATAGGAAGCCTGTGTCAGCCCCTTCTGTTCTGGCCTTGGCCGGAAGCAAAGTCCATTGTTGTCAGTGAGGACGTGCCCCCGAGAAGCCACCAGACCTACAAGCCCATCTTCTAGTGCTGGAGAATAAATACCCCCTTAAACCCTTAAGAAAAGTTTAGTGTTAAGTTCATCAGTTCTCCAGCAACTTACAAGTCAAGAGACGTTATAAACATCAAAAGAGTGCCACTGTTTCAAAGTCCTTAATCTGGGAAAACGCTCTAAAAGCCAAGATAATTTCTGATTAGAGAAGACAGGACTTCTGAGATGAGGGTTTTCCCTGTCTCTCCTGATCATATAACATAGCAATACAAACATCTACACAACCCGCTGTTAGCGTATTCCTTGTTACAACAAACACAGAAACCAAATCAAAACAAAGAAGCCCATAAACCCCTCTGTGGTAGTATCTGCTAATACCTCTTTTCATTTGTCGGTTTTCATTTTGCTCACAATTAAGGATGCAGCCACTAGAATAAAATGTGCAGTGTAAGACCATGAGGTTAAAATATAGATGATAGCTTATTCAGGAAGTCATTAATTCAATATATATTCAGTAGACCTACCAAGTGCCAGGAATGTTGCAAGGTAAATCTACTTCCATCCTAGGAATTTTGCCTTAGATGAAAATGATCATATATTTATTGCTATTTTTACGTAAACTTTATACCATCAACTTTTAATTTATTGATGATGAATGTAATCAGAAAGAACAAGCTCTTATGGAGCATTTCTCACAAATTATGGTAATCTAATTTTCATCTTATCCTCATACCTTGATTAAAATTACCTCCTTCCTCCCTGGCTGGTGTGGCCCAGTGGATTGAACACCGGCCTGTGAACCTAGGGGCCACTGGTTTGATTCCCAGTCAGGGCACATGCCTGGGTTGCTGGCCAGGTCCCCAGTAGACGGTGCTTGAGAGGCAACCACACATTAATGTTTCTCTCCCCCTCCTTCTTCCTCACTGCTCCTCTGTCTAAAAATAAGTAAATAAAATCTTTAAAAAAAATTACCTCCTTCTTTGGTTATGAACTCTGAATCCCACCTGAACTGGCGCACCACTTGGGAGCCTTTCTGCTACAGCAGCCCCTCTGGGAGGCTTCCTCAGCTACCAGAGATTAAGGGACTTCTTTTCCTTCATCCCAGTTATTATTGCTCTGTTCATCCTGTTTGGGGTTTAGAGGCAGGTGGTGGGCTCAGGATCAACCCAGCACCCTCTCCACCGGCTTCTACCCTCACTTACCCCCATCCCACAGTGAAGAGAAGGTGGCATAAATGGACCACGGTCAAGGAGATTCACTGAGCCGAGGCCCGAGACATTCGCTCTGTCTCTCTGGGGGTATTTCCTCTGAGGCCCTTTTTCACAGGATGCCAGTGAGAGTCTGGGACTGTGTCGCGAGGTCCTCCAGCGAGTGGTGTCCACGGGTTGCAGGGTAGGCATTAGGGGGACTTAGCACCTCGCTCCTTGGCGATTGCACGGAGCAGAGTGGTTGAGGAAACCGAGTATCCCGAGTCCTGATTGTGGTGCTTGCTGTGTTTTAGCAGCAACCCAGCTTCTTTTGCATTAGAGGGACAAATGCCATTTGTCTTTGACATTCCTGAGCCTGAGCTATATTCTTTTCGGCACCCCTGTGTCTGCTCTCCCATGGGTGAGGCTGACCCGGGAAGAGTGAGAAGGCCCAGAGCAGAGCCTGAGGACTATTTCCCCTGCAACAACATCTGTTTTCTCTGACACAGGTACAAATATACATACAAATATAAATATAAATATTTTTCCCTTGAGAAGTCCTTCAAGTCTCTGCCTTTCATATCAATCCTTTAATCATAATCAGTGACTCAGGTTGCCTCTAGCTGGCATATCATCAGACACACCGTCTTCTTCCAAGATTTGTTTTTCACAAGCTTGGATCTCTCACCACAGAACATTTTCCAACAACATTTATAGCCAGAGGACTTAATGAGTCTTAATACGTGGAAGACCGAATTTATTTTTGTCAGGCCAGACTGTCAAGATAGGGACATTTTATTGGACCTAGGCATTTATTATAGGATTATCTCTCAATTTACACACATATATACATACACACACACATGTATATATATACACACACGTATGTAATAATACATAAGAAAATATAAATATTGCTTTTGCCTCCCTGTAATGTTAGACATAATATGGACATAATAGAAATATGCTTAGTTTTTATAAACTATTAAGATGAAGGAATAAAAATTAAGGGAAGCTAGGAAAAGAAAAGATAATTGAATATATTTATCTTGCTACGTATTTTCATCCAGTAGAGGGCATGAACTCAGTTCAGGACGTTCTCAGGCTGCCCGGGCATCACTAGAATATCCCATGTGGGCACGTTTGTGTATTTAATCAGAATGTTTCCATCTAGCACCCATCAAAACCTCTGGGCCCCCAGGTCCAAGGAAGCTCAGGGTAAGAAGAATAAGAATTATGTGAAATCTAGAAAAGTGTGTGGGAAGGCAGTCTGGCTCAAGACTACTCCTCTTACAAACGAAAGAAAACAACCCCAAACTAAGTAGAGTCTAATTTGGAACACCACTTGTAATGGGATATGTCATTTCCTGTTTTCCAAGGCCACTTATAGCTCTGCCTTAAATAGATTTCATATGTACTCATATGTGTCGTCATATGAATGTGTAATTATATATGTGTGATTCATAGGCAGAAGGTTTTGAAGACAACGAGTCATGATGGGTAAAAACTTCTATAAATGTTATGTCTCGCATTGATTGGTTCTAGAGAAGTCTAAGAGTGACTCGCTTTCTCTCTTGCCCTTGTCCTGGCAGGCCCATCTGAGACAGATGGTAACAGACTCTTCTGGCTCGCGATGGAGCCCTTCGACCTCATGCGTACCTTCCAGCTGCAGGGCACAGAAACTGCCTAGAACCGTACTTAAAAATTCCGAGAGTCACGTAGACTGTAGAGGAGGATTATTTCTGTTCAAATATAAATGGAGCGTCCTCACGACTTTTTAAAGCCTTTAAAGGTATACAGATAATTAATTTTTAGGTGCAAAGTGCTATCGCCCATGGTGGAGAAACCCCAAGACAAAAAATGACCCCCGGGTGGAAGGAGGAGCCGAGAGGCAACAGCGCGGTCCCCTCTGGACAGAGAGAGAGTGTTGCACAAGGACAGCCGAGTGTAAAGTGGACACAGGAGGGAATAACTTGGGGAAAATCCAAAAGATAGGTGTGCATGGAATGGCATGCGAACAATAACTAAAATTTGGGCTGGGCTGCATAGAAGCTGAGTACAGCCTGCAGGATGACTCACGTCACAGGCTGGAGAGAGGAGACAGAGAAGTCCGAATGTTCCAGGTGAGACCCAGGTGCACATGGCGGGCCGGGAAGCCCGATGCTGTCAGGACACTGCTGACCGGGAGCCAGCCGGTGGGCTAACGAAACAGAGAAAATGGGATCCCTGAAGGAGTAATGTTTGTTGAGCTATTTACCAATAGTACCAACGGAGCTATTTGATGCTTTATAAAACATTAACTTTTTAAATTTTTCAGTTACAGTTTACATCAACCTTTTTTTGTGTTAGTTTCAGGTGTACAGCATCACGGTTACATGATCATACCTACTTTACAAAGCGATCACCCTGATATTTCCAGTGCCCACCTGGCACTGTACATAGTTATCCCTATGCTGTACTTTATGTCCCCATGACTATTCTGTAACTGCCAATTTGTGCTTTTCAGTCCCTTCACCTTTTCCCCCCAGTCCCGTCAGCCCCCTCCCCTCAGGCAACCAGCAGTCTGTTCTCTGTATCTACAAGTCTGTTTCTATTTTGTTTGCTTATTTCTTTTCTTCTTTGGAGTCCACGTATAAGTGATAACATATGGTGTTTGTCTTTCTCTGACCGACTTACTTCACTTAGCACAGTATCCTCTGGGTCCATGCATGCTGTTGCTAATGGTGAGATTAGAGAGCATTAGCTTCATTAATTGATTCAATAAATATTTAAGGTCCTGCTATGTGTACAGCATTATGGTAAATGCTGGAGACACAATAAAGAACAAAATAAAGCCCTTGTCCCATGGAGTTTAAATCATATAGGGAAGATATAATAAAATAAACTTAAAAATATGTAGGAATATATGCTGTGATTAGAGTCATCAGGGCAACAGGCAGGGAGTTACGGTGGAGAAAGGTGTGCAGACACGGGCCTTCTGAGTGGTCTGGGAAGGTCCCCCCGAAGGAACGGAAAAGCGAGGAACCATCATCAAGAGTCATGGGCAGGGAATTCCACCCAGTGACAGCAAAGGAGACAGCAGGCCCGGAGGCTGAGAGGGTAAAACAGCTTGGTATGTTCTAGAAACTAACACTGGCAGCCTAGAGGGAGACATGTGATGCTGTTGGGGTACGAAGGGAGGCAATAGGCGGTTGGAGATCAAAATGGCAATTTTATTGCTGGGGGGAAAAAAAAAGCTAGATCGGAGGGAATGGCCTAGATCTCTGGGTGAGTGGCGTGCTAGTGTCCCTCAGAATTAAATGCTCGTCTGGCCTAGGTGGAAGCCTAGATGCCAGCCTCTCCAGTCGGAGCTGCACCTGCAATTTACCCTGCGGGCAGACAGAGAACGGCAACCTTCCCAATGAGCAGGCCACCACGCCACACACAGAAAAGAAGGGGTGGGACCTCGTAACTCAAGTTTTCCCCCCAAACCAACCCACGAGAGAGGTCGTTCCTCTTCCCATGGGGATCAGAGACCAGGAGGCGTATTTAAATGGTGGTCCTTTCCTTGGGAGACTTGAAGCTGAGTAAAGCGGTTCCTCTAAACCTTTCCTTAGATCGGTGCCTCACTAGAGAGGGCGGAAGGGAAGAACTGAGATGCTGCAGGGAGTGGAAAGAACTGTGGCTTTTGAGGGGAGAAATCCCCACAGCCCTTACCAACATTTCTTCTTCCCTTTGCACGGTGGTGACCAGCCGCACCCACCGGAGAATGTGGCAGAGATGGCTAAGGAAGAGCTCTGTTTTGGTTTTAGTCACAGTTATGGCTAAACTGGACCTAAAGGGGGAGATGCTCTCTATCGGGGCTGAAGCTAGCCTCATGTCTTGGCTGATTCCCAGGTCTTTTAATTCTCACTGCTGTGGTTATATGCATGCAGGTATGTGCCCAGCCCACGTGCGTTCCCCGTCCCTTTTATCAGCATGTAAACCTCACTGGCTGCTTCTATAGCTATCCAGAGAGACTACTTCCATTACAGAAATTCAATTTTTGCTGCTTGACTCACTGATTAATAAGGTTAAGAACAGAGTTATCCAACATTGTTGGGCTCAGACCAATGAGAAAAGATACCTCTTCCTTATTTCATCCAAAACCTCTACCCTCCTTCCTTAAACATCACAGTTGCTGGGAAACAGAAGGGGGAAAAAAAAACCCAGTTAGAGTGAAAAGAGCACTTCATCCTTTGGGAAAGCAGACTGGGCTCGGTCTGATTCCCACACAGTGAAATCCTGCTTGGCCCATGGCTTCCTGCTGCCTCCCATAGGATCCGTTAGCCGTGGATTTCTTGGCGCGTGTGGCCGCAGGAATGGGATCACCCAGGCCCGGCAAGCTGCAGCCCGGGCGGGCTGAGCACCCTCCTTGGGAACGGCTGGGGGTGGCACCGTGGCTAAAGGAACGTGGATCAAGTCCGAAAGGACCCCATGCTGTCCGTTGGATCCTACCTTCCGCAAGACAAGTGCAGTTCTTTCTCAAGAAAATATTTTGATTTTGACAAAAAGGGCATAGTTCAAAAAGCTCAGGCGGTTTCATGAGGTTTACAGTAAAACCCTCAGTCCCCTGCCCAACCCCAGGTTCTCATGCCTCAATCACTTTTGATTATTGAATCCTTCCTCTGGTAGTTTCCTCAATGATTTTAAAAAGTAGGCTTACACTACTGGGGTTCTTTTTTCAATTCTGGGCATAATCTATCAATTTCCTGCTATAAAAAAAAAGCAAGATTTGGCTCTCAGAGGCATACATACATGTGTGCACACAAACACACACACAACCGCACACACACAACTTCTCTTCTCCTCATCCTTCCGTTTTCACTGAACATTACCAGCAGGATATAAATAAATGCTTCCACGGCCCAGGCGTACAGGGCACTATGATTTTTTTCTTGAACAATTTTCCCCTTAAGTAAATAATTGAACTAAATTATCTTTTCCCTTAGTTATACATGCAGCTATCCCCAGACCAGACCTCCTCCCAAAGGTTTCGAAGCACATGGGGTAACCCGTGGGGGCCATGCCTTTGCTGGGCAGCGCCTTCCTCCTGTCTTGCTGTCTGACGGTTGCCCCCTGGGTCGGCCCCCAGCTGCCCTCCTCCCTCCTTCCTCATTTACTTCTGGGCCTTCCAGTAGCTTTCCAAAAAGGGTGCATGAATTGGAGATAAATTTTAGGTAAGTTTTATATCTGAAAAACATCTTTATTCTACTCTCTCTAATAGATCGAGCATAGAAATAGCGCCCCCCATCCCCGCCCCAAACCTTGACATCATCTATCCATTGTCTTCTAGTCTCCTATGTGGCTACTGAAAAAGTCTCGGATGGTCTTCAAATTTTTTAAAATCTATTTTTTCTCCATGGAAAGCTTTTAGGGCTTTTTTACCTGTCTCAGCATCCTGAGATTTCATAATTCTGGACTCTCCTCGCTGCAGGCCCGGGTATGGGCCTTCTCTGACATGCTAAAGTTTATCAGCACTTGTTCGTCTGCTCCCTGGCGCTAAACTATGATGTCCGTTTCTCCATTTATTATTATTTTTTTGATGCTCCTGACTGTATCCTTTAAAAAGTGCTTTTCTCATCCTTGGCGTTTTGCAGAGATACGTAGGTGCGATTACCTGCTGGTCTACCGTTCTACTTCCCAGTGCCTAGCTTATGCTCCTGGGCCCTGCGCGGTGAACCGTACACGGGGGCAATAAGTCAGATCCTTAATACACAGACTTCCTCCGTCTGTGACGACGCTGCGGCCAGTCATTAGGAAGGGGTTTGAACTGCCTGCGGGCTCTTGGCGTGTAGTCGGCAAGTCAAACCTGTGGCGGGGCCGGCGAGACTCAGGACAAGCAGTGCGTCTTCCCGCGACTGCCGTTCATCGGCGGCGTGACCTCAACCACTCGAAATCTCCGACTTCGTCTCCTTCCCTGGTGAAGGAGACGTATCTCTGCTTCTACGTCTTGTGTCAGGCTTAGAAATTATAAACTGTAAAGCTCTGCGCAAGTAAGGGAAACATTATACTTTAGCTGCTCCCGCTCCTTGCCTCCCACGCACATCAATCTGTGCCCACTTATGTCACAGCACAAGCCGTATCTAGTTAAATTTATATTTTCCTGCCCTTCTCCCACATTCGAATGGTGGTTCCTAGACAGGTATATGGGCCTTGATTTACTCCGCTGGGGCTCATCAAGTGCCAGCACTGGGCACGGTACACAATAGGTATTTACTAAACTGTTGGCTGGGTGAGGAGGAGACAGAGCCATCTGGCACCAGGATTGAACCCATCGCCTTCGCGTCTTGAGTTGTAACTTCAAACCAGCTGCACGTACCATTGGGAGAGCTCGCGTCCATGACAGAGAAGACCCGTTCTTCCTGGGCCGTGAGCAGCCGCCGGCTGGTCGACACCGCTGGCCTTGAGCCCTTGAAAAATCATGCTCCTGCTAAGGCTGACTCCACGTCCTATTACCCATCCCTTGAGCCATATGTTTAGCAACTTATATTTAATAAATACAGCAGCAGAATCCGATTATGGCGAGCCCAGTGATAGTTAAACTTGATTGCCAGGGAAATAGAGTTAGAATTTTGAATTGTTTTTATGCATTGCAACGGGCAGTCGGAATGCCTCTTCCATATGGCGCTGACTCCGCCTGTCGACTGCATGGCCCATTCCCTCTCAGATGGCCCTAGTTTGGGTCAGTGATGATGGCAGGGAACAATGTGTAGAGGCAGGTGATCCCCAAGGGGGTCCATTAGATTTCAATTGTTTCCCCTCGATTGCTGTCCCACTGCGGAGCAGGGGGCGTTGGCACAGTTGGGCTTGCGTCCTTACATTTTTAATTGACACATTGGTATTTAGGATGCTGGCTCTGCCCAGGGCTTTGGGAAGGCAGAGACAATGGTGGAACTAGAATAAATGCCTCCTATAAAGGTTAGCGTATATTGTTTGCATGCTTCCAAAGGCAGGCGTGGGTTCTTTAATCTGCACAGTTCACCTGTTTCCAGCTGTCATAGTTCGGAGGAGCTTCCGCAGAGCTGCCCTGTGCTCAGCCTTCAGAGTGACATTTCTTCTCTGACCACCCCACCAGCCCCCAGGATGCATTGTCCTTCTCCCTTCTTGAGTCTTCCCTGGGGGAGTGTTTGCTACTCCTTGCCCTGGTGGGAGGCGGTGGCTTCCTCTCCCATCAGTGAATGAAAATTACAGAAACTTCCTTAAAGATGTTGTCCTGTGGTTCACCTGTTCAGCCTCTTAGTAAAGCAGTTCTGCAGCTTCTCGCGGAAATGACCTGGGACTTTGACAAAAGAACGCCATTCGGATCCCAAGAAGAGACACACTCCCGTCTCCCGGCCCCCTGCTAAGGCTTCTGTGAGTGCTTTTAGTGTCTATTACAGGCGGCTGGCTATGGTACATTATGAATATCAATGGAGTTCCATCATAAAGGAGCACTCATAGAATATTCACCAGCCTGGTAGAGACAATAAGTCTGCCTCCCTCCCTGGCCCCTTTCCCTTCCTGTCAAGAGGAATCAACTCAGCGAGGAGTGTGGCCCGCCCGGCTTTCAGTAATTGCTCAGGTCTCTGAACCAGCAGCTTTCTTCCGTGTCTGTCACTTGTCCTTTGTGGGGTTCTTCTTCTCCAAATGTTCTTTCCATCTCGCAGTTATCTTGCTCTCTTTCTTGCTCTCTTTCTGGGTTTTGTTTTTCTTCCCCTAACAGTCCACAGCCAGGCTAACTTATACAGGGGCTGCGGCAATGTCATTGGTGACCCCTTACTCAATGGCCGGGACACCAAGTCCTTTGCTCTTCACAGGAAGGCCAAATACCTTCTAGCTGGAGTTGGCAAATGTCTTGAAGTCTGAGAGATCTTTCTTATTTAAAAACATAATTAAGCCTCCTTGCTTGAACAGTAAAGTCTTAATGACCTACATAACGCAAACGGCAATAAAGCAAAACAAGTACTACTTTATGGCCAACCATTCACGGGAAAGAGGTGCGTGAAATAATGATAATAATAGTCCTAACAAGAAGTAGATATTAGGGAAGGATGGCTGGAAACAAGGGCTGCAATAAAAGGCATCTTTCCCATTAATCTCCCCACAGCTCCTGTGAAACAAATGTGGCCATGCACCCCCTTTCTGGGTGGTGGCGGGGCACCTTCACTGACCCTGGGCCTCCTTTTTCGCCGTGGTCCTTGATTACTGCAGCTGTGACCCAGGTAGGGCTGCCATCTGGGACCAGGTGAAAGGAAGAAGTGGGCCCCCCGACCTTCCACCGTGTTCACCTCCTGCACTGACGCCAGAGGCGCCCCGCTGTAGTCAAACGCAGTCACTTCACCAAGGCTCCCAGGCCACTGTCCAAGTCTTGGGATTTCAGAAGAGCCACAGCAGACAAGACTCCTTGCACAGGGGGGACCACTCTCTGGAGAGCAGCTGAGAGACATATTCCTCCACGTACCCCAACAGCCCCCACCCCCACCCCACCCGAAAGTCCTTTGGCAGCAAGGTTATCTGGTTTTATGTTTATCTCTCTCTCTCTCTGTTTTCCTCTTTTGTTGTCCCCAGCCTTCAGGAAAGTCTTATTTAAGTACCCCCACTGGTCTTCCCCATGCAACAGAGTTGGCAGGACGGCACCCTGGCTTTTGTTTGGTCAGCGCATTCAGCAGGAGCCAGCTCTGTCCCCAGAAGAGCGGCAGTGGGCCCGGTAATTAGCGAAAGATTTCCCTCAGGCAGCGTTTTCCAAAGTGGGTTGCATGCAGTGGGAGTTCTGGCTGGAGATTAGTAAGCCTGCTAGGCGCCAAGAAGGCCGTGGTCCACCAAGTTTGGGGATCGTTGGGTCATAGATCTTCACAAGGCGACTTTGAGCAAGACTCCTCAAGTTCCCTGTGGCTGCTTCTGCAAATGGCCACGGCCGTGCGGCTGGCATTCTGTCACTGTCCTCAAGTCCTGAAGTCCGAAGTCAGTACCACGGGGCTAGAATCAAGGTGTTGGCAGGGCTGTGTCCCCTTTCTGGGCTCTAGGGGGGGTCCGTTTTCTTGCCCTTTTCAGCTTCTGGTGGCTTTTCCCTACACGCGTCTCCGGTGCCAGCACGTCCAGATCTCATTTTGCTTTGTGCTGTGTGCACCCCTAGGATGAGGTAGGAGTTGTGAAGTGTCTCTCAAACCTCAATGACAAAGCAGTCTCATTTCAAGATATTTTCGTAGGATTGGTGTGCTGAAGAACACGGTCTGAAAAATTTCACCAACGTAAGATGAATCTTGGGGGAAACCAAAGCCCATCAGTCCAGCTGCCCTTCTCCCTGTAGATATGGGTTTTGTTTTACTAAGGAAGATGGCACTTCCCTTGCTTCGGGAGTTAATATTATTGCACAGAGAAAACGTGGAAAAAATATCAGCAATTTCACAGAGACATCCAAGCCAAACTCCACAGGGAAAGTGTCTCTAAGGAACAGTAAAAATAGCATTGCATTTGGAGTTTCAAAACCTGGGTCGGATTCCTGGTCCCCTTACGTACAAGCTAAATGATGCTGGGGAAATAATTAAATTTCCTCAGCCTTGGTTTTCTCATCTATGGAATGGAAATGATAACCATGCACGTGTTACATCATGTGGATGCCTTGCATAAAAGCACTTCATTAAATGTGACCCTTGACACAGGCTAAGAAGTTATTTTTATTCTTTGAAATCCCAAATTAAAAACAGTGCTTGTCCTATAGGACGATGATGGCAGGGGGTGTGGGGGGCAGTGTAGATTCCTACTTGTCCACTCTGGAGATCGAGTTGTTTCTGCTCAGCGAGAGACCATAGCCACGTGACTGTGCCTCCTTATCCGATGTTGCATTTCCAACACCCAGCGTTGGACCTGTGCTCAGTAAATGTGGGATGAACGGACTCTTCTTGCCCAGACCACTTCACCCTCGCAGAAGTCCCACGGAGTCATGGAGTCCTCGGGCTGCGAGGGCCTCTGAGACGCCATCTTGAACAGCAGTTCCCACCTGCCGATCTGAGGACTAGGAGGCTGGCTGCATGGGAGGCAAACTTCCCAGCCGGTGTGATACCGCTGGTCCGTGCAGTACCACTCCTAAAGCATCGCACTAAGTAATGTTTCTTCTTAAAGGTCTCCAGGGAAGTTCTGTGACTTCCTTCACTAGAGATGTTCTTTGTACCAAGTGGTCATGCGAGACAGCCAGACTCGGGGCATCTTGGTTCATTCATTCTTTTATCTGCCTGTCCAGACGAACTTTTATTGTGCACCTGCTGTGTGCTTGGCACTGCGATGATTTATTCCACTGCATTTCTTCTCAGGAGATCCGTTGTCATAAGAGACTCCGTGAGTTGAAGCTTCTTATTTCTCCTTTTTTTCCCTTGATAAGTAGAGATGTAAGGAGGCTCACCTTTCTGCTTCTCTGTTTGGTTTTCTCATTTCTGGGATTATCTCTAAAGTAAGGAGGAAACTATTTTTTCTCTTAAATAATGAATCCTTGAATTCCTCAGAATTATGGATCCTACGGTGAGGAGGGAGCTCGAGAAACGCAGTTCTGTGAAATGTAAGGCAGCATCATTCCCAAGTCTTCATTTAAAAATAAACTAAATAAAAGTCAGGAACATGAAGGGACGTTCCCCGCATCAGAATCAGGGAGTGTAGGGTGCAGATCTCCTTTTATTTTGTAAAATAATGTTTATTTAGAATTTTTTATTTTAAAATAATGTCTATGAAAGCAGTGTTCTCCCATTTAAAAAAGAATACTTCCTTTCAAGTACTTATCTGGTTGGCTGGAGAAATGTGCCTTTTCTTCTTGTGCAGAGCTCATAATTGCTTATTGACATCTGATATTCACCAGTGTATGCTTATAAATAACTATCACGTGCCCTCGAAATGAGCCGGTCAATATCGATTCAGTGGAGGATGAGTAAGTGTTATTAGCTGTCCTTTATTCTTTCCGAGCTGTAAGGGGCCTTTGAGTTTTTTTCAGCCTCTCTAGCCCTGCAGGGTGAAAGCACCTCCCCGAGGGCCCCCCTTCCACTGTCCTTACTGCATCTCTGTCTCTGGGCTGCTGTGTTCATCTGTCACCAGCAGATGGACAGGGAGGCAGGGTCTCCAGGCAGGTCTCTGAACGTGGTCATGGAATCTGCTGGAGTTGGGATGCAGCAGCTGCCCCCTGCGGTGCCCCACCGGGGCCCCCAGTCCCCTTTCCTCTGGATGCTCAAACTTCACAGGGTCCAGAATGGTGCTGCCCTCTTGTGGCAAGAGACACCCCATGGGGGCGGTGAGCCCACGCGTCTCACCTGTGTTCTGGTGGTCAGGCTGCTCTCTGAACTTACATTTTTTCATTTTAAACAAAGTTCTACCATCTCTTATTGTGTTCTTCTTTGTGAGGGTTTCCAGCTAGTGATGCTGCCTTCCTTGACTCACATTTATCCAGAGGTCAGCAGAGGGCTGTGTGGGCACCAGAGGTCTCAGGGTCCAGAGCTGGGGACCCGGTCCTGAGACCTACTCTGGGAATAGGATCGTGGTGCCCTTCGTAAGGGCAGTGGGTGGCCTGGGATCTGCTCTGTTTTTCTGACCAAACAAAATTAGATACTTGGTGGCCCCAAGGAAAGGTTAAGATACGTACCCCTCCGCCCCCCGCCCCCTACCTTTGGTGCCTGGCATGCAGAAGAGACTCTTGGTTTGATGAGGCTGGATGTCTTTTGCCTTTTTCTTCCTATCTTTTTTTTAAATTGTTGATAATTTTATATACAATTACTATCCTGTACTTTCACACTATTTACTAGGAGCGAATCATTCAAAATAGCCCCCAAATAGCTGTTAGCAGTGAAATCTGAAGTTCAGAGCATCTAAAGAAATTAACTGTTTGAATGGCAACAAACGGTACTAATTATGGCACGTATAAAATCCCACCTTATTTTCTTGAAAAGTGATAAAACCGCTGCGTGTACCAAAATGTACAATGTCTCTCTGTCTCCCCACACCCAGCCTGCTGCCGTCCCCCCACCTTCTCCCTTTCCCCACCAGAGCCTAGAATAGGGGACTTTCTGCTGCTCTATTTGCAAAACTGTAAATTCAGGACCAGCCCAGCAGCAGACCTGACCCTTGGTCCCCTTGAGTGTTGAAAAGGGTATTTGCATATTTCCTGAGGAGGACAGTCATAGGAAGCCTCCAGGGTCAGCCGCCAAGGCCACCCTTCTGGGATAACTGGAGTGGAAGGACATGCCTCATTGTGTCTCAGCTTCGGATTTATTTTGATGCTGGGAAATGGGGAGCAGAAGGGGAAAGTGCAGAGCAGGAGGAAGACAGATGAGTGGTTAATGGGGGCTGAAGTGGCCGATTGAGGGAGAGCACAAATACAATAGACAGACGACTGGATTGATGATAGATTGGACCTAGAGATGTAAATCGGATAGTTTATCTAAGCGGTTTAGAGTCCCTCCTTCTTATCTGTCCCTCTATTTATCTGTGTATCTGCCTTAAGCAAAGACTGATAGAGGAACAGACAGATAACATGAGCAGGACGGATTGGCAGCATGTTGGCAGCAGGCATGCGAGCCTCCTGGCATCCCAGAGGTCACGAGTGCAGAGGGGCTTCAGGACCTGGAGGGCACGGGACAGGCGCCCCCCTGGAGGACTGCGCCCCTTCTGTGCTCCAAATAAAAACATGATCAGTTCCCATACAGAGAAGGTTACTCAGGGGCCCATGAGCCTGCCCACCCGCCTGCCTGCTCCAGACCCTTCCTCTGACCATTAGCAGGGGCTCTGTCCTCAGACCCCAGGAAGCGGACAGCCACCAATCTGAGGACGAAGCTGAGAGAGCAGGGTTTGGTGCTAGCATGCATTTTTATCCCAGAGCCTTGCTTGAAATTCCAGTCAGGCATTCAGTCTTGCAACAACAACAAGGGAAGGGAAAGGAGAAAAAAAAGAGGAGAGAGAGAGAGCGAGCAGCTAACCAGGCTGTTCCAGAAAGCTGTCAGCTGTCAGGTCCGTTTGACTGACAGCCTGGTCTCAGAGCCTTGGGAGCCCCAGCCCAAGGAGAGGACTGGCCAGGGCTGGCCTGGGTGTGGGGAAGTTGACTACCCCCTCTCTCCCCAACCCTGGCTCTGGGGAGGGGAAGTTGAGGTGGGGCCTGTCCTCAGTCTAGCAATCTTCCCGGGGAAGAAAGGGCCACAGGATGCTGAGGGAGGGGCTGTGCCCCTCAGAGAAGTCAGGCTCCCTCAGGGCACCCCTCCCTTCTTGGGACAGGAGAGGTCCCTTAGGGCTATGGAGGGAAGGAAGTGGGGGAGGGGAGGAGGAGGAGGATCAGAGATTTCCAGAGCTCGCTGCAAGCACACAGGGGCAGGGGGCTCCACCTTGGGCCCCCGTCACAGTGGGATTGACCTACAGCCTTCAGGCCAGCCAGCAGCCACACCTGAGACTCCCCGGCCCTCCCTTCTTCTGATAAGCAAACCGGCTTCCAGGACCGCCTTCCTTTCTCCTTCTCCCGTTCTCTCTGCGGGGCCCAAGTTCCTAGGCATGACATTCTTGTGAATCGCAAAATCGCCTTTTTAGGACAAACTCTGCGTCAAGTTGGAAGACAGCCAGGCTTGATTCCCCCTGCCCCTCGATCCCAGTCCCCACTATAAACTCGGTGTGTGACCTTGTTCCTAGTCCCCCCTACTCGTCCACTATGTGACCTCAATTCTCATCGTCACTACTTACTATGTGACCTTGATTCCAGTTCACACTACTTAGTATGTGACCTTCATCCTGGTCTTGAACTACTTACTGTGTGACCTTGATCCTGGTCTCCACTACTTATTGTGTGACCTTGATCCCAGCCTCTACTACTTACTGTGTGACCTT